>MU106707.1:53896-67682 GCA_012274485.2 Sinapis alba
GAGAAACGGCGGAAATCGTCTTCGGTATCGCCTTTAGAGAGAAACGGCTAGGGTTCCGTGGTTTACCAGCAAATAGTGAATTAATTAAAAAAAAACTGTAAAAAATAGTATTTACATGTCCGGTAAAACATCCGGTTAGGTTAACTGTAAATTGGTAAAATTTAAAACCGGTTCGGCATAGAAGACTTACCCGTAAGTCTTCTGGCAAAAAACATGCGAGAAGACTTACGGGGAAGTCTTTTACACCCTAATACGTCGAGAAGACTTACATTTAAGTCTTCTAGTGTAATATGTTTAAGAGACTTAAGTCTTCCAATACCCTAAACAAAAAGCCAAACTAAATATCAGTAAACCCTACACTAAACTTAAAATCAACTCCAAAACTGTTTAATATACACAAAACTAAACAAATATATGTAAAAACGAATTTTGAAAAAAATTAGTTAGGCTTCCAAAATCTAACCCTAAAGATACATACAATACTAGCACATATGTTTCCAAACCCTAGACCAAAGAATATCATGAGATGATACATTCACTCATCAATGTTGAAAACAATCCAATTTTACCAGATTTTATTTTATATCACTTAAAAATGTTTATTATTACATGATTTAGATTTTTCCCACATCAAAATATTTTTTATGTAATTTATTAATTATTTTTAAGATTTACTAAACGAGAAGACTTACATGTAAGTCTTCTCAGAAGACTTACAAAATCGCAGAAGACTTACAAAATCGCAGAAGACTTAAAAAACACGGAAGACTTAAATAGGCTATGAAGGTAAAAACGCATACACTTTTTTTTTTGGTCATAAGGGGCCTGTTGTAATTTCACTACTCTTTTAGGTTACTTTTGCATTTGATTGATGTTTGGGTACACTTTTGTATTTGAATTCAAGTTTTAGGTTGGTTTTGACAATTTTCCCTTTATAACTTGACCAATTACATGACCAATAAAAAAATATTACCTTGTGTTCAGTGCTGGTCCTGAGATATTCAGGGTCCAATACGAAATACAAAAATGAGGCCCTTAAATAATACATAAAAAACCTGTCAATAAAAAACTCAAGTTTATAATAAAAAAATTACAATGTCTTCAAAACTAGTAAAAATTATCAGTTCTTAAATATAGATCTTCTTGCATTTTTTCCTGCAAAATCATCCATCAAACTTTCGTAATCAAGGTTTTTGATCATATCCTTTTTAATCGACAACATAGCCAAACCATTTAATCTTTCTTGTGACATAGTTGACCGTAAGTAAGACTTTGTCAACTTCAACTTTGAGAAGCTTCTTTCAGCTGAGGCAACTGAAACCGGGATTGTAAACATCACTATATAAGCAATCCATATATTTGGATAACCCTTCTTGTACCTTCTCAAAAAATTTAGTACCTCATCACTCTTTTTGATATCTTCTGGTAGAATTTCTCGAAAAAGCTTGATTTCAGAAAATAAATCATTTCCGTCGATATCAGAATGTTCTCCATGCCTAAGAGAATCTTCAAGGATGCTACATGATGTCTCAAGCTATCATCGCTTAATGAGTTGAGCTTTCTCAGATCAAACAAAAAACCAAAAGTTTTGTCATACTCTTGAAATTGTTCTAACCTTGTTTGAAAAGACACTAGAGCTTGATCCATGATTTTGATGAAAATAATCTATCCTGAAACTCTCTTCCTCGCTCAGAACCACAGTGTCACCAACAACTTGGCATGACTCTTCACCAAAATGTGTTTGTTTTTAATAAATCGCTTCTTTTTCACATGAAAAATGGGTTCAATATCCATATCAGCTACAATTTTTTAGGCTTCAGCTTTGGCTTCTTCAGAACCTGTCTCTCTATACTTTTGAAAAAAGAGACTAATCCCTTTAGTTGAGTGATAGCAGCATCAATATCAATATCCTCAGCCTGCAAAGTCTTGCTTGCAATAGTAATGGCAGCCAAAATGTCATACCATATAACCATACCAAACAAAAATTCAAATCCTCCGATTCTGTGTGTTTCACTTATTGCAAGACATTCAGCATTACTCCGGGTTTGAGGATCATCACTAGTTTCTGCCAAGTAAAACAGAGCATCTCGGATTTCTGGAGCTTGAAAACGTATTGCTTTAATACTATCAATGTGACTTTCCCAATGAGTATCCGATAAGGGTTTGAGTGTAGGACCTCCTACCATTTTTTTTATATATATCCCACCTAGTAGTAGAAGGTGAAAATAAATTATACAAACGTTGGATGATCCCAAAGAAATCAATCGCCTTTTCAGACGACTTAGCCATATCACAAAGTGCCAAATTCAGGTTGTGACTACAACATGGTGTGTTAAAAACTCTTGGATTAACATCAAGCAATCTTTTTTGCACACCTTTGTTTTTTCCTTTCATATTTGAGCCATTGTCGTAGCCTTGTCCCCTCACATCATCAATGTCCAAATTAAGATCAACCAATGTGTCACAAAGTAGATCAAACAGTCCTTTCCCTGACTTATCATCAACTTCCAAAAAGTGGATAAAATATTCTTCAACTTGAGCTGAATCTACCGAGACATCCACACATCGAATAATAAGAGACATTTGCTCTTTGTGACTAATATCTGGAGTACAATCAAGTATGACAGAGAAATACTTGGCATCTCGAATCTTCTTAATGATCATTAGCTTCATCTCAGATCCCAACATTGATATTATTTCATTCTGAATTTTATGGCTGAGATAGTGATAATGAGTTTCTCCTCCTTTAATTCGCCTAATGTGCCCTTGGATAAATGGATCAGTGTCTCCAAGCATTTCAATAAAGCCAAGAAAATTTCCATTGTTATCCTGACCAATCTTGTCATTTCTTCCACGAAATGCTATATTGCATTTAGCCATAGTCTTCACTAGTGAAAACAATCTCAACAAAACTTCTCTCCAATGCTTTTTCTCTTTCTTGATCTCTTCTTGGATATGCTTGTCGATTGTTATATTTTTTTGCAATCTCAACTCTAATTCTATCCAATGGCTCATGCACTTGATGTAACAATGACTACTTTCATGTTGGCTAAGCCTTAAATGAACATTGTTCCAATCATTGAATCCCATACTGGCCAACTGAGTAGTATCTTTGTCCCCTCCAAACAACTTGCAGCAAAAACAATATTTTTTTCTGACTTTCTTGAATAAACCAGCCACTGTCGATCTTGTGTGTCCCCATTCTTCATACGTCTTTTGTAATGTTTATGAGAGAAATGTCTACCAATGGCGTTTTTAGGAAAAGTATAATCATGAGATGGTCTTGCTAGAGGACCTTTACTAACCAAAGAATCCCTTGTTGCTTGATCAAATTTTCCCCAGTTTGCAGGATCCAAAACATCAACAAAAGAATCATGTTCTGTGAAAACATCTGCATTTTGATGATCATCCTCACCATCTTTCTCAGCCATATTATCATTTGCTTCTTTCTCTTTGCTTGCACATTCCACTCTAATTTCATCTTCTTTTCCTTTTTTAGAAGTCTCACAATGTTCATCTTCTATTCTAACAGTTTTATCAATTCCACTATCCTGATCAGTACTAGAAGATTTTGTTTTTTTTAAATACCTCAACATTGAACCTGACTGAGATTTTATCCGTTTTTCTTCTCTTTTTTTCTTATCCCGCTTCTTAGCTCCACTATCATATTTTGACTTCATTATTCTAAAACTGGGAAAGACAGAAACACAATTAAACAAAATATTGTGACTTGTCGTTCATAGGGTTGATGACAAGAAATACAGAATAAAGTTAAAACTAAAATCAAAATTTAAGATTTTGGTATATGAGAAACCAAGCCAATCAAAAAAATTTTATTCTATATTTTTCTCTTGTAACTCGACAATCGTATGAGACAGTGGAAGATGCATGAAAGAATGTCTCTGAAGAAAAAATAATTTGACCTAGGAAATAATTATTCTAAATCAGTTTTTTTCTTTTTTTTTTTTTTTTTTATCGTGATCCTTATTTTCCTTTTAATCAAATCCTACTAAATAACAAAAGAATATATAAAATTTAGTTGTTTTTGGATTTTAGTGTGTCCCACCACTTTCTTTAACTTATCGAGAATATACACATAACTTTATGACTTTTTATTTCATCATAAGACACTTTGTACTCCTAAGGTAGTTTTGAGTAGTTTTTAGTTTCTTTTGCCAACTAAACGTAACTAAAACAATATTCTAGTTTTATTTATTTTTTAGCAATTGTTTTAAAATTTAAACATTTTTTTCTTTGTCTTTTTTGATTTTCGAGCTTCTATTCTACTTGGTGGCTTAAACCACTTGGGCCCAGTCGTTGAGCCTCCGATGAATGAACTTGTTGTTCCATGTGTTGTAGAGGAAGTCGACAAGCTCTTGTCAGAGACAAGTTTTCGTCTTCGTCGGAGAAAAGCTCTCGTCCTCGTCGGAGATTTAGAACCGTGAAAGAATTCATTCCCAAATCAAGTTTCTGATATTTGCACAATTGGTCCTTTAGATTTAGAATATTTATAATTTGGCCTTAAAACTTTTAATTTTGCACATTTATTTTTCAATTTAGCATAAATTTTCAAATGAGCAAAGTTAGCCCCTACTTTATGCAAATTAGTATGCATGTACACATTTAACACTTAAATGCAACCTAAATGGTTAAGATTAGCTAAACTAAAAAGTCAATGATCTAAAATATATATTAAACAAAATTAATGGTCAATCCTAATTTTTTCATGTACGATGATGAGATATTTAAAAACAAAGTCGATGGTGAACATAGTTTTTACACACTCTATGATTTTTTTTACAAGTGGATAAACATGATATTCAAAGATAAAGTTAATTCCTTGTTAATCTATATGTACATTATACAATGTACACAATCGACCAATCTTCTCTAAGCATGGTTCTCCATATTTTAATGCATGACATTTGGTGTATAGTCATGTATAATTTTTTGTAATAGTCATGTACAATTAACCATGTACAATCAACTATGATAATAGTATAGTCATGTACAATTAACCATGTACAATCAACCATGATAATAATATACATGTTTACAAAAATAAATGAAAGATGTGTACATGTGTGCACATATAACACGTGTGCAGGGGCAAGAGTTTTGTTTGTAAGTGGTACTCTTTGTATTGAGAATTGAATTTTTGATTTGTGTACATATAATGGAAAGTGATAACAGTAGAGTGTGTATATGTGTACTATGTTGTATGTTTATCCACATGTACAATGTAAAAAGCTATACATATTTAAATGTGTATATTTGTATCAAGCTACCAATGTATCAAGTTATATAGATGCACATTAGTTTATGTTTTTTTGCAATAATATTTTGCTTTGTGTACATATAAGAAAGGTTATACAATATGATAGCGTACCTCAGACGAGGTGTACATGTGTACAGGTGGATAAACATGATATTCAAAGACAAAGTTGATTCCTTGTTAATCTATATGTACATTATACAATGTACACAATTGATCAATCTTCTCTAAGTATGGTTCTCCATATTTTAATGCATGGCATATGGTGTATACTTATTTACAATTTTTTTTATAGTCATGTACACTTAACCATGATAATAGTATAATCATGTATAATTAACTATGTACAATCAACCATGATAATAATATACATGTTTACAAAAATAAATGGAAGATGTGTACATGTGTGCACATATAACACATGTGTGGAGGGGCAAGAGTTTTTTTTGTAAGTGATACTCTTCATATTGAAAATTGATTTTGATTTGTGTAAAGTGATAACAATAGAGGTGCATTTTGTGGTGGTATACACAAATAAGTGTGTATATGTGTACTATGTTGCATGTATCCACATGTTTAATGTATCAAGCTATACATATTTGAATGTGTATATTTGTATCAAGCTACCAATGTATCAAGTTATATACATGCACATTAGTTTATATATTTTTTTTGCAATAATATTTTGCTTTGTGTACATATAAAGAAGGTTATACAACATGATAATGTACATCAAATGAGGTGTACATGTGTACGCAAAGTTAACTCAGAGAATAGTAGTGATTACACAAGACAAACAAAAGGTCGAAATTGTTACATCATCCAAAGCAATGTCTAGTACGAATTTTATTTAAGAAAATTCTACTATTTTTTACTAAATTGGTTTTTTTTTTAAAACAATATTTTTATGTTTTCTTTTCTCTTAATATATTTTATGTTCTACCATGTACACCATAATATAAACTTTAAACTTACATTTGGATTTGTACACAAGTACACTCTGAATACAAATTTGTATATATTTTGTGCTAGATTTTGGTCTTTTGGCGCTGCAATTTACAAGGGATGGTTTGCACAACTAAAATGTGTGAATCAATTTAAAAGGGTATATTTACGAATTAGAAACATATGGGTCATAAATGAATATATTCAAATGTTTAGGGATCATATGTGCAATAAAGCCAAAACTGACCATTGTTGCTCATCGAGCTTTTGAAGAAGACGACAAGGTAGAGGAGATGAAAGTGGCGGGACAGAGGCGACGACGAGAATGATGCGACGAAGGCAACAACGAGAAGGATACGACGAAGACGACAACGAGAATGAGGCAAAGATGAGATGGAGACAGAGATTGTACTATTGCGGTAAAAGAAAGGCTCATGTGAATAAGAAAGACAGAGACATCGCATCGGTGTTACTATTGCGGCGGAAGAAAAATTTGCAGATAAGAACGATGATGTTGTAACCATGGATTTCTATTTCTTTCAATTTGAGATTCACAAAAAAATGTCTTAGTTGTCTGCAACCATGGAAGAAAGAAAGAGAAAAAAAACAAGAAGAAAGAAATAAAAAAGATTTATAATATTAAAAATTAATTAAAATTGTTGTTTAGTTGAGTTTTAGTTGGAGTTCAACCATAAAAGAAGAGCTCGTTGAATTCCATAAGTTAAGTTAGAGAAAAGTGTATTGGGAAAAGGAAAAAAGTGTGTAAGGAGCACAAAATGTCCTATAGTGTTATTTATAAGTGTAAAAGTGTCTTATTATGTAAATCTTTCTATATATATATATATATATATATATATATATATATATATATATATATATATATATATATATATATATATATATATATATATATATATATATATATATATATATTAATAAGATTAATAAGTAACTAATGGAAAAAGTGTCTTATTATGTAAATCTTTCCATATATATATATATATATATATCTTACCATAACTTTATCCAAAAGTAGTTATGATTGGCTGCATCAGATTTTCTTCAATTAAAGAATACAATATCTTCCCAATTTTATATGATTTGAGAACAGCAGTAATATAGGGTCCTTCTAACTAAATGATTTTATTCCAAAGATTATACTGAAAGTTTTCTTAACTTTATCACTCCTATAAATATGAACAAAATATCGTATTCATAGCTCACCACGACTCCAAGCAAAACAAATTTAGGAGGTTAGTCAGCAATCACTTCCAAGGTAAAAAGAAGGAGGCGGTGTCTCCAAACACAAGAGCCAAAACATATACAAGCTTCACGTTTAGTAAGGAAGGTATTATTTTTTTTTCTTTCAATCCCACACATTTTGTAATGTAATCATACGACTATATACAAAAGCAAGTTGTTCTTATTTAGGAAAAAACATTTCATCTGAAGTTTGTTTCTAATTCTGATTCTTAAGCAAAACGAAAACGACTTCTACCACCACTACAAGAAAACACGCGAATTCTGACGGCCGAATTCGTCAGAATGTCGTCGGAAAAGACTGTTTCTGACGAATTTCCGACGAAAACAGTCGTCAGAAATATCTCGTCGGAAAAAAGAAAGCCGTCGGAAGCGCGTCAGAATTTCCGACGACTTTCCGACGACTTTCCGACGGACAAAATTCCGACGGAATAGCGACGGCTATCGGCGTCAGAAAAAACCGTCAGAATGCCGTCGGTACTATTTTCCGAGGAAACGGTGGCTGTCGGAAATTTCCTACGGACATATTTCCGTCGGAAATTTCCGACGAAACACTGTCATCGGAAATTTCCGACGGATATATGTCCGTCAGAAAATTGAATTTCAATTTTTTTTAAAAAAAATTCATATTTAATTTGTTATTTAATTAATTATTTAATTAACTATTTTAAAAATTTAGAATTGAAAATGAAAATAATAGAAAATAGGAAATTGCATTATATAAAATAGAAAGTAGTATTGCATAAAACATAAGTCATAAAACATAATTTAAAAGTTTTAAAACAGAAATTAAAACTGAGTCGGGAAAAGTTCTCTCATCTTCTCCAACAATTCCCGGTTCAGCCTCTGAGTCTCCGCCACTTGCTCACTCTGGAGCTCCAAAGTAGACTTCTGTTCCGCCATTTGTGCGAGGATGGTTGCATTCTGGGTTTCCAAAGCTTCAATCCTATCAGTTTTTTCTCTTAACTCCTCCATTATCACGGGATCGGGGATCGGTGGTTGTGAAGAAGAAGAGCCAGCTCGAAGACCCAATCCAACCAAACGACCTTTCTTTTTTGGAACAGCCTGAAAAGTTATTTAAATAGATTAAAATTAGTAAAAATTAAATAAATAAATGTATTTTGATAATTATATTACCTTAATAACCATTTCGTTGATTCGAGCTCGGGTCAAGTTGTTGGAAGCTGAAGAATCATCATCTGAGATAATCTGAGAAGCTCGAACTTCTTCTACTTGGGTTTCCACGAGATCGATGACATTCTTCATAACAGCATCTTGAATTTCTCCGGTATGCTTGTTGGTGTAGACTCCCTTCATCAGAACCAAATGATCGATGGGATTACCTTCATTTTGTTCAACCTAAAAAAAAAATATTTATAAAAAAATACATAATCAGGTAACTATATAATAAAAAAAATTATAATTATAAGAAACTTACCAACTGATCTTCACGAGTAGAAATGCTAGTGGCCCCCAAATTATGGACGTAAATACCTTGCCCACCACGATCGCTGAGACGGTTACCAGAGTTGGTGCTGGACTTATCCTCAAACTCAGGTTTAGTCCAATGTTCCTGCAACTCAAGCCAAACCGTCCCATTGATCATTTTCGGCGTTTTACCCTTACGCCACAACTGCTTCCACTCATAAATCTGTTTCCCATAAGTGATTTGGGCTTTCTCATGGAATGCTAGACGTACAGTCTCCGTATGACCACTTTCCCAATTGAATTCTTGCTGAAACACAAATAACTTTCATTAATAATTTTATATAATTAAATAAAAAATATTTGAAAAATATAAATTCAAGGATTACCGCAAACTGACGGAACCAACGTTCACGTTCTTGGTCGGGAAACTTTGAGTATGTTGGATAACCATTCTTCAACAAAGAGTACATCATCCGATTAATACTCTTGGTGATGCCGTTATGGGACTTAGTAAACCTTAATAAAAAAGAATATTATATAAAAAAATAAATAAAATTTAGTAAAATTTTATAGACGAATAAACAAACCATGTAGTGCCTTGGATTGCGAGAGGATGGAGTAGAGTGAGATGCTCACGGCCTGGTTGTTGAACCAACTGTTCAACGGTCATTATGCCCGGCATTTGAGGAGATAAATGGTCATGGGAGGATGTCTGACCACGAAAAGAGCTGGTGGGTGTAGAACTTCCAGCCCGTCCACGACGTAACCTAGCGGCGTTCTCATGGCCAGACCTTTCAAAAATATTAAAAATTATTAATAATAATAAAAATTAATTATAGTATTAATATGTTATTAATATTATAAGTATCTTATTATAGTACATATATATGATTTCATTATTATTATTATATATTTGTAATAAATATAAAACGTTTTTAAATATATATGATTTGATTATTATTAAAAACGTTTTATATTTATATATATATATATATATTTCGTTTTTGATAATAAAAATTTATTTATTTAATTCGTTTTAATGATTTGATTATTATTAAAAACGTTTTATATTTATATATATATATATATTTCGTTTTTGATAATAAAAATTTATTTATTTAATTCGTTTTTAATACAAAAATCGTTTTTAACATATAAAAAATATCAAAATATGAATTTTTAAAATCTAAAACGTTTTCTAAATAACCTAACAAAACCAACAACAAACAAAAACATAAAAACTAAAATCTACCATCAAAATTCAACTAATCTAACAAACTAAACAAAAATCTAATATCCTAAATCACAAATCAAACAACCTAAACACAAATCAAACAACCTAAACACAAATCAAACAACCTAAACAAAAATCTAACAACCTAAACACAAATCAAACAACCTAAACAAAAATCTAACATCTAAACACATATCTAACAACCTAACTAAAAACTACAACACTTAGTAGAAGGAGAAAGAGATTTACATGATGAAAAAGGATGAGAACTTGGGTGAAATCGCCTGGTTCTAGAGAGATGAGAGGAGAGATTTTCGGTTTTAAGAGAGAGAGACACGAAATGAAGAAGAAAGGGAAGAGTCGGTTTTTATTAAAAAAATTCTGACGGAAGGGTTTCCGTCGGAATTCCGTCGGTTTTTTTTGGGTAATTCGCGGGGCCAAAAATTTGGCAGTTTTCATTTCCCGGGCAAACCATATTCCGACAGATTTCCGTCGGAAATCCGTCGGAAATGTATTAGTCGATGGTCAAATGGACTTTACGAGGAGGGAATATGCCTAATTCGTCGGAAATTCGTCGGAAATGTCCGAGGAATTTCCGACGAAATAGGCATATTCCTTGCATGCGATATAATTGGACCGTGTGGGGGGTTGCATGTGTGTCCTCGGAAATTCCTCAGTAGTTTCCGACGGATTTCCGAGGAATTCCGAGGAATTCCGTCGGAAACTACTGAGGAATTTCTGAGGAAAATTGTGTTTTGGGGTTTTAAAATTAACAAATGGGTTATTCGTTAACTTTTACACATATATTAGTTACTAATATGTGTTTTAAAATACTTTAATATTAGACATCATGTCTAATTGTATTAGATCATATTTTCAAATTATATCCATGTAACTTGTTGATAATAGTATAAGTGTTTAAGTAAGATTATACATTTCATTAGAGATGATGAGATACATGATATATTATACATTTCATTAAAGATGATGAGATACATGGTATATTATACATTTACACATACATTAGTTACTAATATTATACTCTTGTCTTTTAAATTTAACAAAAATAAATGATTTTAAACATGAAAAATCATTTTCTCGGAATTCCGTCGGAAATTTCCGACGGAATTCTGAGGAATCCCTCGGAATTCCGTCAGAAATTTCTGACGGAATACTGATCATTTTAATACCCCAAAATGTTTACCCTAAACTAGCACTTTCCTCGGAATTCGGTCAGTAAATTCCGAGGAAATTTCGAAGAATATTGAGTTAAAACAAAAAAAAAATCAAACAATATTAATAATATTGATAAGGTATTTCATAGTTATATAGTACTACTCAGATCCTGAAGAATCATTAGAGGTACATGAATCTGAATCTTCGTCAAATTCTCCAACTTCAGCCTCAGATTCGGAATGTACAACAGCATCATCTCCAAACTGGGTAAAATCTACAACAAGATCGACATGTGTTGAATCTTCAACTGGACTGACGTCGCTGCTACTGTTTGGCTATAGTGGATCATGATCAGAACTTCCATGCACTCGTCCCCTTGGGTTAATTGTTGTTACGGTGATCCAAGGATCGTCTCTGTACCGTACCCGAGGATAACTGATGTAGCAAACTTGATCAGCTTGAGAAGCAAGAATGAAAGGATCATAATTTTGCAGTCTCCTTCTCGAATGTACGGATGTAACACCAAATGCGTCGGTTTTAACCCCTCGATCAGGAGTGTTGTCATACCAATCACAATAAAGTACAGTACACCGCAAGCCAACCATACCAGGATATTGTATTTCCAAAATTTCTTTTATGTTTCCGTAGTACACATCATCACCGGTTGAAGACGATACACCAGCATCATAAGTTGTCCTTGAACGGCCTTCCCTTTGAATTGTGAATGCATATCCTCGACTACAATATTTTGGATATGACTTGACGACATAGCTTGGTCCACCTACAAACTCTCGTATCCAATCATCGAATATTTCACCTCTTGACAATCCTTGAGTCACCTATATATAATTAAGAAACATGTTATAACTTTACTTTAAATTTTTAAGAAGTTAAATAAATAAATTTTTACATACTTACATAATTACGCAACCATTCAGCAAAATTTGTCTGCTTGAGTTGTTCAAGCTCCTCTTCTGTGGCGTGTCTATAAGTGAACCGCATCTCTGTCATATAAATCCTGTACATGCAATTGATTTTTTTATTAATAATAATAATACTAAAACTTCTTAATTAAATGAAATAATAATTAAAGTTAATATATTTACCTTTCATATTGTAGAATATCTTCGCAGTTGGTGAGCAAATATGTTTGTAAATGAATGTGTTCCTGCTCAGTAAGTCGGCGGTTCTTTGATTTTCCACTGAGTCGACCAATATCCGTGATGATGTTTGGAACGTAAACATAATATGTTGCCCTTTGCCCTCGGTCATCATGTCGAGCAGGTCTTCGATTTTTAGTTTGGACTTCTGCTGGAAAGTAGTATTCAGCAAAGTGTGAAGTTTCTTCATTGATCACTTGTGCAACTATAGATCCTTCCACCTTGCTCAAATTCTTCACCTTCATCTTCAAATGAAACATATATCGTTCAAAAAGATACATCCATCTATACTGCACAGGACCACCAAGTTCCAATTCTCTTGCGAGATGAATAGGGAGATGTTCCATTACATCAAAAAATGATGGAGGAAATATCTTCTCGAGGTTGCAAATGATGACAGGTATATTATCCTTTAAATTACGAATAGCTTCTGGAGTGAGTGATCTCGTGCATAAATCACGGAAGAAAGCACTTATTCCTGCAATTGCTTCATGAACATTTTGTGGCAATAGTCCTGAAAAGGCAAACGGAAGGAGACGCTGCATCATTACATGACAATCATGACTCTTCAAGCCAGTAAACTTTCCTTCACTTTTGTCCACACAGTTTCGCAAATTAGATGCATAACCGTCTGGAAATGAAATACTGTTTGTGATCCAATCAAAGAACTCCTCTTTCGCAGCTGCATCTAATCGGTAAATTGGAACAGGAGCCTTACCGTTCTCATCAACGTGAAGTTCAGAACGAGCACAAATATCAACTATATCCAATCTTGACTTCAAATTATCTTTCGTTTTACCTGGGATATTAAGGATTGTGTTCATCAAATTGTCGAAAAAGTTCTTCTCAATATGCATCACATCTAAATTATGCCGCAAAAGATGATCCTTCCAGTAGGGCAAATCCCAAAAAATACTCTTCTTGTGCCAGTTATGTAGTTCTCCAACCGCATCAACTGGATAATGTACATGTCCACCGTCGTCTGGTGTCCTTTGTGCACCGAAATCTCTTAACTGTTTCCACAAATCTTCTCCACTAATTTCTGAAGGTGGACTATCAAATACTCTCTTGTTCTTTGTAAACAAAGTTTTACTTTTACGATATGGATGATCTGGTGGTAGAAATCTCCTGTGACAGTCAAACCAACACGTTTTCCGTCCGTGTTTTAGTTGGAAAGCATCTGTGCTATCTTGACAATATGGACATGATAGCCTTCCGTGCGTTGTCCATCCAGATAACATACCATATGCTGGGAAATCACTTATTGTTCATATAAGTACGGCGCGCATCTGAAAGTTTTCTTTACAC
>MU106707.1:68672-93503 GCA_012274485.2 Sinapis alba
AAATTTTATTATTTTTACAAATAGCGCAGGGACATCTTAACATACCTGTTTTTGCTTCCGGTTGTCGTTGAACTAACGCCATGAATTCACCAATACCTTTTGCGTATTCTTCCGTAAGTAAATTAGTGTTTGGATCCAAATGAGGTTTATCCATCCACCAACGAAAATAATTTGGAGAAGACATAATTTTTCGAGATTGTATGTGTATGCTTAGGATGATGAAGGGTGAAAGAAGAGAATGAGGAGAGGTTGTATTTATAGAAAATTCTCCCTGATATTTCTGACGGAAATTCCGACGGAATTCTGACGAAATTAGGTATTTCGTCGGAATTCCGTCGGAATTTTTAACGGTCATATATTTGATCAGAATTTCTTCGGAAAATTCGTCGGATATTTCGTCGGTAATTCGTCGGAAAATGTAACGTTCATATTCCTCGGAATTTTTTCGGAAATTCCGAGGAAGTTCCGACCAAAATTTCTTATTTTCTAACGGTAACATACTTTTTCGGTTTTTCTTCAGAAAATCGTCAGAAATTTCCGACGACTCTGTTTTCCTCAGAAAGTCGTCGGAAATTTCTGACGAAATACTGACAAATGTCTGTTTTTTGGTTTCCTCGGTTTTTCGTCAGAAATCTTTCAGAATATTCCGACGATTTTTTGATCCCTCAGAAATTCCGTCAGAATTTACAGTGTTTTCTTGTAGTGCACCGTTTCTAATTTACTTTCTTTTTTGTCTGATACATCTGATTTATACAGAAAATAGGTATTACGAAGTCGCTTTTGGATCTCATATGAACAATACATGAATCTCTTTCTATCAGCTAATATGCATGTGACGAAATCGGATTCTTCGGTCATGAACAGAAGAGAAAGCAAAAGCCTTGAAAGGAGGAAGACAAATCTGTCGTTATCTTTGAAGAGATATTTCAAACTGATTATGTTTGTAGCTGTCAACTTGAAAACTCAATTTTCAACTAAGTATTATTTTAGATTTGTAAATTGATATGTCGATTGTTCTTCTCCAATCTTCTACGCGTTCCCCAGCAAAGGTATTTTGTACCTTTTTCGAGATACAACTTTTTTCTTAATGAATATCTGAAACAACCACTTTACAAAACAAGTTGTATTTTTTTTTTTTGCTGCATGTAGGTTTAAGAGGCTTATTATGTTAAAATAGCCACCAATTTATGTGTCAACGAGGTCCATTAAATTCTTTAAAATCAACACAAATATTTGGAAGCCCAATTAAAATTCATAACATTATTAGTTTCAGTTCTAAAAGTCGACTTATTATAAATTATATTATAAACTTTTTGCAACTTGAAAATTTTGTTTCCACCAACATTAAAATTGTATCAAATTTTTTATAAGTAAAAAACATATCACAATATTTTTAATAAATGTAAGATCTATGCATTAACATTCTTTACATTACCAAGAAAGTAATCTATATAAAAATTAAGAAAATAACAATGTAAATGAAAATCAATAAATTTTTCAAATTTATCAAACTAATAAACATAAAAAAATAATGAAAGAGGAACAATATAAATTCACTATAAACAAATATTAAATTTATAAAAAATTATTACATTTTACAAATATTTATCAATTTTAAATAAAATTTAAGAGGAAATAATCCCGCGCTTTGAAAGCGCGGGTCAAAATCTAGTTGTTTTTAAAATAAAACTAGAAGGAAATATTAGAAAGAAGTAAACAGAGAATTTAGTGTAAGTGTTTGTAAGTTTTCAAGATGAGAGGAAGCTAGACTTAGGTGAACTATCATGTATAATATGAATGCAAATTAAATAGTTATTAGGGATTTATTAATGGACTGTTCTTGAACTCAAACTCAAGTTATAATCCTTCAACTCTCGTATATTATAATGTTTAAACCTAGGACTTCAAACTCTTGTCTGTAAATCCTCGGGGAGTGTCGATCGCTACTACTTCTAAACAAGCTTTAGCGAATAGGTTTGATGTGTTTCCTAACCACCTAGACCAACTCTCATATGCACCTAGCTAATTAGATCATCTAAGTTTCAATTCAGGTAGTAAGCCAAGCTTTCGCTTGTGCCAATCAATCCTAAGATCTAAGTTTAAAGTGATTAATCCTAAACTTAGCAATAAGAACAACTAGATGAAGAACTAATTAATTTCCCTAACAACAATACATATTTAGCAAACCAATAGTAACCTTTAAAAAACCTTAAATCTAGCAATATGAACTACTCATACATAGTTATGGAGACCATGACAATAGTCCGAATGAATAGCATAAACAAGTAAAGAGATAGAGTAAAGAAAACAAATCAGTAAAACAAAGGAGTTCAAGATCTTCTCTCTCAAAGGGGTTCATATCTCTCCATTCAATCCTAAGTTCTCTCCTCAAGAAAAATGAAGCGTGTCTTACAAAACTGCTGAAGAGGGACTCTTCATTGATGATGGTGTGTAAAGAACACAGTGTAACCTTCATGATCCAAGGGACGAACAACGTTTTTGAACACCTCTGATCGGTTACCAGTGCGTCTATGAGTCATTTTTCAAAAGAGGCTCCAAGTATCGGTTTCCTATCCCTCACTTATTTACCTCCTACTGCTCCCATCGGGACGTCGCCATGACCCAATTTGTGAACGGGACGATCAGGATTGCCGTAGCGTTAATGAGGATGGCAACCGAGATAGATGCATGGATGTCCGTTCGAGTGTTCGAGGAAATGACAAAGCCTCAACCCAAACCAAACAGTTTATTCACGATGCAGATGTGGTCAGGACTCCACATCTTGACTGGTCATCCTATGAAGACTCGAAATTGGCAGCGTTCCTACTTCTATGTTAGGGTCGATGACACATCCTTCGCGGAACCGACAGATGATAACCTCTGTATTTTGTGGAGTCCTCATATTGGTAGATAGTTGACGCCGAGCAATTTCCTTTTGATGTTAAGCCTAATCTCCTGTTTTGTCTTTGCAGTTACCCATCCGGACACTATCAGATACTTGAGACCTTTTGGGAAGACGTTCCAAAGATTGCAGAGCTTAGCCATCAGAAGTGGAAGGACTTCAATCTTAAGAGGATTCGTCGCCATCAGAAGAGAATTGCAAAATTTTAGCTTTCTCTGTCGGGGGATTTTTGTTGGCAACCTTTCGCTAGGCGCGAGGTTATCGACGTACTTAAAAGTTTTTTTTTTAATATCAGTTGATTGGGTGTCCAATATCCCTTGCAAGGATTCAAAAGGAAAGACACTGAAGCTCCCGAACATGGGTAGAGTTCCGAGAGAGCGTATCCCAATTACAACGATATTCTTGGTGCCCAGTTAGGTGTTGATAGCCTAGATGGAGTGGATCAAGGTATCCAAGACGAGCCAAGTGATGGTCTGAACTGATGACGTTCGCCTTGTAAACAAGGAGAAGAAGAAAAAAAATCTCCTAAGAAGGAAAATGCTGATCATTATGTGGATGAGAACAGCCAGAGAGGCGACGAGTAATTGGAGATCAGTGCCGAGGGAGATCAAGGGGACCATCAGATAGAAAGTCCCAAAAACCTTACCGAGAGAGGGCAAAAAGAGTCCTCTAGCGTGAAGCAGAAGAGATCTTCCAAGGCGCCCCAAAGATTTCAAGTGACAAGAAGAAGAGGATGTCTTCTGAGCGATAGTCCCGCGCCCTGATGCTATTATCTGGAAGTGGAGAAGTGCTCGGGGCTTCTATATCCTCACCCCTGGAGAAAGCGCCCGCTAAGGCTCCCAAGCGTACGCTTTGGCGTGGGTCTGAACCACCGTTGAGGAAGCCTCTGATCACAACTTCCGAACACGTGGACTTCAGTTATAACAAGGAAATTTCACTCGTCAATGATTACGATGCCTGCGGCGATCTGGTTCGTCAGATTAGAGGAAGAGTCAGAATGATGCCAGAGGTTTCCTAGCTTGCGTTTCCGGACAAATTCCTTGCTGCGGCTTGCACATAAGTAATACTAAGTCCTGATTTCTATTCTGATTTGTTTTGGCACTGACATTTTTCTTAAGTCGCGAGATTAATTGTTTTACTTGTCTCTTATAGGTTGTCACTCGCAAAAAAATTATGATACTGGAATATGAGATGGCTTGCGGAAGGCGAAGGTTGATCTTTGCAAGGCTGAAAAGACGATCGAGGCGAAGTATGCCGAATTCAAGAAAATTAGGAAAAATGTATTTGTGAAGGCCAAGGAAGTAGTGGCGGAGAGGAACCACCATTTCCAGGACTGTGAACAGGCTAGGCAACAAGTTGACAAGCTTGGGAAGAAGTTGGGGACCGCTTGAGCAACCATAAGGCGGTTGGAAAGAGAGAAGGTCAAGGAGGCCGTGGGGACAAAAAGGGAGATGGATCGTCTGAGAAGGTCGCGCTTTCATGAGGTCGATTGTGAGAGGAACTGATGCAAGCATGGTAGAACCAGAAGATAATTTGGAAGAGAAAGAACTTGGTGAATGGATGCAGCCCCGTGGATGAAACCCTGTGAATGGAACCCGTAGATATAATTTTGTGGATGCAGATGTGGTGGATGCAGAACATGTGGATACATAACCTGTGGATGGGACTGAGTGGATGCAACAATCAAGTAACTATGAAGCTGACTTGGAGCAATTAACTTGGTGATACTCAAGCTCGGACCCGAACTGATGATGGACCAGACATGGCTTTCTCAGCCGAAACTAATCAAGACGAAGATCCATTATGCTTGTCTAAAGACCCGATCACTAGATCACAAACCAGAAGACTGAGGAAATCGATTGCTGCTTTGGTTTACTCTGTACTAGACTTTAACCAAGTCGGAAATCAAGTCAAGGAGCCAAACCAACTCTTCACCTATTCAGTCTTTGGTCTTACTTAGCTTTTTAAGTATTTTCTTATTTTCTTAAATTTAGGACTTTTCATTTTCTTAGGACTCCGCGTTTTCTTCTTTTGTTTTTCTACTCAAACTCTATTGTATTTCAGAAAATCTCATTCACTTTTTTATCAAAAACTCTCTCTATATCTGTGAATCTTTTGTTCATCTTTGAACACAGATTGCTAAAGAGTTCATTCTTTGATTGCAAAACTTGTGTTTGATCATAAACATAGTTCATTCTTTTGATCTTAGACACAACTACAGAAGATCTGATCAGTCCATAGATCATTTCTGAAGATCATCCCATCAAATCATCCCTCATCCACGATCTGAATCAACCCATTTCTGTCATTAAGAGTCGATCTTCCTTAAAAGAATCAGGAAAAAAGGATTTCCTCATAAGGGATTCATCAAGTGGTATCAGAGCAGTTTTGAAGGCTCTTGATCTGGGTTTGATTCTAAAACTTTTCGATTTCTTCTATCTGTTTTGGGGATCCATGATTGCTCAGTCAGTCAGAGTATCAAACGAAAGTGACATACAGTTTCCGGCTTGGTGTTTGGGACAAAAAATAGTCATTGTTATTCGCATGAAGTCGAACGAAAGTGACATGTTGTTATTCATTTGGAGCCGAGCGAAAGTGATGTTTAATAATTTTTTATAACGACTGTTCTAGTCGTAGTATTTCTGAGGCTTGAGGCGTTCCATGATTGCAATATTTGTTCACCTGACAAGGTTTCCAGCTGACACCCGCCTGGTTTTGAAGACGTCCACGATCTTATACGGACCTTCCTAGGTTGTCCCCAGCTTTCCTGCTTTCCACTCCTTCATGTTTTCAAACACTCTGCGCAAGAGTAGGTCGTTGAGTTTAACGGTCTCGCTCAAACTACTTCTAGTAGTAGGTCTCGACGAGGTTTTGGTAGTTTTGGATTCAGAGAAGTGCTTGGTCCCTTTGTTCTTCGTTCATGTCCTAAGCGTCGAGAATCATTTCTTTGTTCAGTTCTATGTTATGGGGCATATTTCCTCTTTGTAAGATGGTTACATTGACTTCTGCTGGAGCAATCGCTTTGACCCAGTATGCCATTGAGAAAGTCATTTTTCCTGTTGCGCCCATTGGAGTCGTTTGATTCGACCAGAGGACTCCGTTTAACTTGTCGGCTCAATGGCCCTTCTTGAGGTTGAGATGTTTCTTAATTATGTCGATGATAGTCTTGTTGGTGGCTTGGGCTTGACCCTTCCACCTATAACAACATAGTTGGAGCTTTTGTATTTCAGTTGGCGGGATTCCCATTTGTCTTCAGTAAGTGATCCATCCGCAAGGTACTTGATGAAAAGGATCCACCAGTCATGAAGCAATTCCATGGAGCTGTTGGTTAGGTCGTCGATATTCATAGCGTCGGTTTCGTTGATCGATGCTATATGTTCGTTGTATGTTTGAGTTATAGTGATGCTTGGTCTGCCAATTTGCTGGACCGGTATGGTTTGCTTTACTTGATCACTTGGTGTTTTGGCGAGCACAACTAAGGCGCCAACACATAGGTTTTCACCTGGAGGGATCTTTGTGAGTTTGAAGAACTCGAACTCCTTGGAGAGACCTTGTACGACTTTGAGGTAAGCGTCCATTCAATTGTTCTTCGCATCGTAGTCACCACTGAACTGATTGGCAACCAACAGGGAGTCACAATATACATGGATACATTTTTCCTTAACTGCTTTTGCGAGTCGTAGCCCAGCAATAAGAGATTCATATTCATGTTCATTGCTGGAGGCTTTGAATCCCAGTTTGAATGACTGTCGGAGTAGTTCTCCGGTTGGGAATTGTAGCTGAATACCGACTCCAGATCCTCTTAAAGACGAAGATCCGTCAATGTGTAGAATCCAGTAGTCCCTCGACAGTTTGAGGTCCTGCTCGAGTTTCAGTGTTTGCTCGATCAAGAAATCTGCTAGCACCTGAAACTTGGCCGCTGGCCTGCTTTGGTAAGTGATATCATGTCGATGGCCCACTTTGATATTTTTCCCGAATAATTAGTGTTTTGCATGATAATCCGTAGAGGATGGTTGGTCAGGATGACGATCGAATGGGACTGGAAGTAAGGCCTGAACTTCCTTACCGAGGTTATGACGGCCAGGGCCATTTTCTAGAGCGTTGAATATCAAATTTCTGCGCCAGTCATACGCTTGCTCATGTATAATATCGGTTTCTCCTCGCCTCAATCTTCTTTGATAAGAATGCTGCTTACCGCCGTGGAGGAGACTGTGATGTAGAGGTATAGTCTGCCCCCTTTATCCGGTTTGGCCAACACTGGTTGTTGTTAGGTAATGTTTGAGTTAACCGAACGCTTCTCACATTTCTCGTCACAGAAATTTTTTTTGTTGCCGCGAAACAAGTTTTAAAAGGGGAGGCATTTTTCGGTCAGTGCCCGAAACCTGCTCGTCCTGAAAGGAGAGAGCTTATTTCGGGGTTACGTGCTCCTAGCGCTACTCTGATCACTGCGCCAAAAGGTCGCAAGAGGCCTTTCCATAACTCGGAGACGTCCAAGAAGAGGAGATGTGTCAAGGTCTTGGAAGTCGGACCCTCAACACTTGGAGCCCCTCCTGTAGGTCCGATGTTGCCGCACCACGCCAAGCTTTGTTTAAAATTTTTTTTTGCTAGAGTATAGGCTCTTTTCTTACATCTTTTTTTTGTTTCACAATTTGTCTCTTTGATTGAAAAATAATCAACGACTATGGGTCCGAGGTTGATCAGCTCACGAAGGAGGTTGCTGAATCTAAGGACAAGGCATCAGTGTACGAGGCAAAGCTTCAGGCTATGGATGATGCTCATTCCCTCGAGATTTCTTAGTTGAAAACTTGGGTAAGCGAGCATGAGAGAGATCTTGGGGATCATGTGAGTTCCTTGCTCACGGCGAAGAAGGCTAAGAAGATTAAGGCATCCGACTTGCATTGCTTACAGCGTCAGATTCAGGGACCGAGAAGATTAGTGAGTGGCAGGATCGAGGAAGCTAAGCTGAAACGACAAAAGAATTTCATGTCAAGTTTCAAGCTCGTTTGTCAAGGATCGGCGACTCGCTGGACTCCCTTCTGGTTGCTCGCAACAGGGACCTCTCCCTGGCCATCATCAAAGGAAGTGTTGAAGAGATCAAGCTACTTAAGAGGAAAGAAACCCCGACTATGGCGGCAAAGGAGGCTAGACTGTCCGTTTGTAAGGATGAGCCGGCCGCTACTGAGGGTGAATTTGACTGATATTTTCTGGAATGAAGTCTGATTGCACCCTCCCCCCCCCCCTTTTCCCGTGGACTCTGAGGATCAGGTCCCTACGGTGGCAGAATCTCATGATGTGATGGGAAGAGATGAAGACATTGCGGCTTTGAACCCTGATGAGGTTATGGGTAAAGGCAAGGTACAAGATTTGATGGATGAGTGAGGTTGTGATCCAGTGTGGGAAGTTTTGTTTTATATTTTCTGTTTGTTTCGGCTAAGTGCGGCCCTATTTATGTTTCGGGATTGGCCGACTGTGACTTTGAATCCCTGTCTTTTTAGGGCTTTTAAAATATTATGTTTGGATATATAAAGTTATGGTTTTATAACTTGAGAGAACTGCCGTTTGCGGAGTTAGAGGGGTACGACGTGAGTTATCATCTCATTCCTGTCGTTCGGAAGATCACCATATTTGCCGTTGCGTAAGATGAGAATACTTGAATTTTTGGTTTGCGGAGACTCATAACGTAGAGATATAAATGATGAGACAAATTTTGGAATCTCATATCAGTATGTTGATACTATGTCTTGAGATGTGTGAAGCCAATGTGATGGGTTTAGGGCAAGACCTAGGTTTACTATAGGTTAAGGTTTGCGATGACTACTCAGCTTTTAGATTACTTGTTGCGATTTTAACCTCATTCAGTTCCGATATTGAAGTTTTGGAAAGGTTCTCGGCTTATATGACTTGCATTGGTCGGGAACCGAGCATCTCTCTAAAGACAATTTTAAGTCATCTGGAAGTGCCAACAAAAATTTTGGATTTATTATATAGCGTGCTATTATCCTTGTGTCAGATGTATGAGAGCCCATCTTTGTGGTGGGAGATGGCTAAGTCTGTTTAGGACGTTAGAGTTTGTTCGTTGTTATCAGCAACAAACGGAATGGTAGGTTCTACCGTTTTAGAGTTTTTGTGAAAGATGAATTAGTGCGTTTGACTTTTTTGAGTTCCCAAGACAGAGATTTTGTCTGGAAAAGGTGTTTGACGAAAAATAGTTCTGCGAGTGTTAGCAACGTCTTGCAGTGTCGAAATCGAGTTTTCCCTATGCCGCATTTTGTGTTCGAAATGTCTGCGGGCTTAAAGGGTTGTTTGTGAAGATGTTTCGTATGATTTCCAATTTCGGGCAATACGATTATTTGCTGTTACTCTGAGTGTTTGTTGACGAATTGTCGTTTAGGCCTCAAAGTTGTTAAGCTTTTTTGTGGCAGGAGAGATTAGCAGGACATATAGTAAGTCGTGTTGCATTTTCTTCATGTCGGAAAAAGGTTTTAAAAATATCGCGTAAAAGTGCAAATATTTTAAAATGTGGGAGTATATGAGTATATGTATACATACCCACTCCCCCCCCTTTTAGAGAAAAGGAACAATTGAATTCGTCCTTTGACAAGCTGCTTACGTACCTCTTTTGAAGATCAAGCCGTCTCGTAGTTCAGTGGGTTGTGATATGATTGCTTAGTGATAGTATTTCTTGAGGTGCATTGCGTTACAGGTTCTCAGGATCTTGACGTCTTGCATGTTAGCAATTTTGTATGCTCCCGGTCAGACCACCTTTATAACTTTGTATGGTCCTTCCCAGTTTGCTCCTATTTTTCCCGTGTTTTGTTCGGAAGTGTTTTGGAAGACATTGCATAGAACCAGATCACCTTTTGTGAACCTTCGGTTTCACACGTTTGAGTTATAGTATTTTGCATCTGCTTGTTGATAATTTTGAATTCGTATGAGGGCCAGATCTTGGCGCTCGTTGACAAGGTCGAGATCGTCCAGCAGCATCGCGTTGTTCAAGTCTTCTCGTTTAGGGAGCAGTCTCTTTTGTATTATGGGAAATTCGACTTCTGCTGGAATCATGAACTCCGTCCCGTATACGAGGGTGAAGGGTGTTTCTCCCGTTGCTCACCTCGGGGTCGTGCGGTGTGACCAAAGGACTCCCTCCAGTTCTTCTGCCCACCGGCCTTTTTTAGAGTCTAAGCGTTTCTTAAGTCGGCCCATAACAGTTTTGTTAATTGTTTTAGCTTGGCCGTTACACTGCGGATATCTTACAAGCCACCCATTTCTTAGAGGGGAGTGACACGTCGGTGATGTAAGCCTGAATCGTTTCCAACCAAGGCTTATCGCAGCCGTATTCGGATTGTACCGAATTTTCTTTTGGTTGGATTTTGATTCTTCGACGTCATGTGTTTGAATCAGCCTTGCGACGACCGGTGGTCCGATGCTTGGGTGCTCTATGAACTCGACGGGAATTATTCTTTTGATACCTGGATCCAAACTCGAGGCCAAGGTTGCCAAAGCGTCAATCCTCTCATCCTCTCATCCCTTGCCTTGTATTCTCCGTTGTATTGGTTTGCGACTAGCTGAGAATCACAATATCCATGGATATTGCGTATCTTGAGGTCATGATCTTAGTCACAATCTGTGGGAACCGAAATTCACACCGTGGATTTCCGTAAATGGAGGAAACCAAAGAAAACCCTACTTCCCTTGAGGTATGAATTCTCTGCGAGAGCCAACGACAAGTGACAAAATAAATGCGAAAAATATGGAAAGATAACAAAACGATTTTAGAAAAAGAAATATATCTTTATCTTGAATTTGCGTATGAGTGTTCAAGATTCTTCTACGGATTCTTCTACGGATTCTTCTCCTCAAGATGCTCCAAAAGCTCCAAGTATCTTATATATCTCCAAAACGTTCTTGGACCTGTAAATACTCTAAAACATAGCCTAGATACACATAATAGACTCTAAATAGAGCCTATAACATGACCTAAAACTTGTAATAAATAGGCTATATCAACTCCTCCAGACTTGACCTTTTGCTAGTCCTCAAGCAAACAGAGTCTGTGAAAGAAGTTTTGAAAAGTGGAGACTCACATAATATCTAAGTATAACTATCACCCTAGTTTGTTGCAACCACATCCTATCAAGTCAATCGCAAAAAAAACTTTATGTACCCTCTCCTAGTATAGCAACCAAATCCATTCTACAACACTTAGCAAATACTAGCTTGACTCGCCCTTCTACTGATCTCATTTCTTTGCATAAAATAAAACTGCATGCTTTACCTTGGGAGTATCGATCAAAGGATACATGGATTCTTACCTCTACAAGTATCTGAACAAGTAGGCACAAAGTCTTCTTTGATTCCTTTTTCCCCGCTTTTCTCTCTTCTCTGAATCTTTTTAGATCTCAATGATGTCATCTTATTCTTTTCTTTTTTTTTTCTTTTCCTTTTTTGGGCATATTTGTAGGCGAATAGTGGGGTCATTGGTAATTTACCTCTCCCTTACTTCCAACAATGTGTGATCATTCCTCTGAATTAGAATAATGGGGTCATTGGTAATGTACCTACCCCTCTGCATCTCGGGAAGTAATCTCAATATTTTAAACTTTTAAGTAGATGCTGAAGAGAGAGAGAAGGGAACCAAAGGTGCAATGACTTGTACCTACAGACTTGCAGAAGCAATCCGATCCAAATGTACACCAAGCCCCAAAGCAAGCTAATAATGTCAGGATTAGTGTTGGAAATCAGTTTCGTTTCCTTCAAACTTTCTAAGCAAGTGTGGTATAGTGGCAGGATGATCCACTTTGATATCTCTAGTAATTCTCTGCAAACAACCTTCTAGTAATGGTGCTAAAGTATGGTTAGTCAATAATAAATCTTGATCATAATTCCCTTCTTGACTCAATAATTTTTTTTGGAAAACTTTTATATATATAGCAAATAAAACTTAAAACAAATCAAATAGTGTTAGCGAACCTCCCCATACTTAAATTACATTGTCCCAAGTGTAATCCGCCCCGGATTGGTTAGGAAAATTTAAATCATAAGTAAATAGTTAAGTAGGAAACTCGATACCTCTCTCTGTAATAGAGTGTCTATCGATTGTAGGTAGGTGGGATCGATTGATGGTTGCGATCCATTTTCGACCAACGGTGACTCTATGGTGTCGGTCGATGTTGCACATGTAAGTTCCTGCTTTCTTTTTCTTTTTCTTTTTTATAAGTATAAGACTCAAAATAGAAAACAATATTAGTAAAGCTCCCGCTGATTTAAACAACACTATCACCAGTGTTATACAGTCCGATATTGGTGATGAAAATAAACGATAAGGACAAAATTTAATCAAAGAAAACTGTATACCTGCTTGCTGATGGTGACCGTCGATCGACACAGTTAAGTGGCGATCGATCGATGCTAGGGTTACTCCATCGATCGATGCTGGCCAGCCATTGATCGATGCTCTGCGCAAACTCATGTTTCTTTTTCTTTTAAAAACCTGCAATGATATAATAAAATCCAAAATTAGACTAATATAATTTAAAACTAATTAAACTTACTAAACAGTGGATTGCCTCCCAGTCAACGCTTGGTTATAGTCTTAAGCTCGACGTTTGAACTTCCTGACTAGTATGGAGGTGGATCAACACTTGGAAAACAAGTGTCTACATCTTCTTTGCTCATCTGAAACCATGTACCAATAAAGCTTCTCATTGCTTTATCACTTCTGGTTTTCTCATTCTTTATAAACTGTATAGCAACTTCCATTGAATGCATTCTTCTTGGTAGGTTCTCACTACTGTGTTGTAACATTCTAAGTCTTGCAGCTGTAGTCTCTCATATATCTTCCAACTATTGAGAAATATCTTCCTTCATTAGGCTCTGAGAAAAAGCAAACTCATTAAACCTATCTTTCAATTGTGTTTCTGCTGATGTCTTCTGTTTGTTGGCTTCACTGTCGATCAATGATCGTAGTGTGCCGTCGATTGATGCTCGTTCATCTGGCCTAATCGCATGATGTCTCTGTATAGTATCCAAATCTTGCTTCATCTCATCCATGCGTGTAGTCAAACCGGTGAGACACTTGTCTATAGGATAGTAGACATCATCAAGCCTCGTGTAGAAATCATCTAGTGACTTCTCATGAGCTTTGTAGATCTCATGCACAATATCATTAATCTCTGCTCTACTGTATGTCCTTTGATTCTCCATAGACATACTGATCCTTGCTGTATGTTCTGGTAAACATATGTAGCTCTTCTCAAACATAGTAGCTCTCTCTAGAACTGCTCTGATGTCTTCAGCTTGCACATTCACTACTCTTCCGTCTGTAGCTCGTGCATTACCATTCTCATCTATGTAGATGTCATACTCATCTTTCTTTTCCCAATGGAAAATTCTTCTGCCCTTAGCATCATCAGCTCTCGCACCTTGCTCGATACAGCCGTCGATCGATGTTGGGTTGATCCCGTTGATTGATGCTGAACTCTCCAGATTATATGCAGTTGAAGTATGAAGTTTGTAAAACTTCGGAAGGGTGTTGTCGATCGATGCATGCTGGCTGCTGTCGATCGATCTAGGATGCGGAGACAGGTATGGAATATTATGGATAGGCTCGTTCTTCTGCTTCTCACTGTCGATCGACGCTGAATGATATATGTCGATCAACGCTGAATGATATGCGTCGATCGATGCGTGTTTATCCACTTTTGCCAAGCTGGCGTCTTCTAATACTAGGTCGTGATATTCAATCAGCTCTCCTTCTTCATTGATCGATGGTGTATGGTTACCGTCGATCGATGCTTGATTACCAAGTTGTTGCCCGAACAGATTTCCAGCTCCATTGACCATTGCAAGTATATCAGCTATATCTTCCCTCGTGGCATTTAACATTCTGCCATCCATAGTTCTTGCTTGACCGTCTGGATCTCTCATGATACCGAACTCATCTGGTTGTAGATACCATATGTCTTCTTTTGTTCTGCAGCTGAATCTAGTTCGGACTCTGCTTCTTGGTCAGTATTTATCGATGGTGAATAGTTGTCGTCGATCGATGTCGATTTCCCGAGTTGATGGGAAATTAGAAAAATACCAGCCTCTTCCATTGCAATACCACGGTACTTGATTAACTATTCTTCTCTGTAATCTTCGTCGTACTCGAGGTAGTGGGGTGTAACTGCCATCTGCGTGGCAGGTGTTGATCGATAACGAAGGTGGGTGTCGACCAATTTCTGAACAGCAAACGCGTCAATCTATTTTCTGGTTGGGTGTCGATTGATGCTCCATCTTCACGCTCCTCGTTGAACTAATAATTTTAGAAGCATGTGGCCGCAAGTTCTGCAACATTAGATAACTTCGTGAGGGCATGCTTATTCTTATAAATTTCATAATTAACATTAGGATCAATCAAGGAAAGGCACAACCTGTTTGTCTTTATATCGCAGATAACTCCCGCGGTAGCCATGAATGCTTTTCCAAGTAGTAGTGAAGAGTTCCAATTGATCTGGATATCCATCACATGGAAGTCTGTAGGGACTAGGACATTCTTAATCTGCAGTAGGATATCTCTACAAATACTCCCTGATCCACTATGGAGCAATCCACAAAAATGAATGAATCATTGGAAGACTCCACTCTCATGTTCAACTTTTCTGCCATAGGTCTGGGTATGATGCTCACTGATGATCATGTGTCGCAGAGGGCATTTGGAAACTCGTGACCTTTGATCAAGCATGGAATCACGAACTTCCCAAGATCACTTTTCTTTTTCTGAATAATCCTCTCCTCTGGAGTTGTCATATTCGTGACTTTTGGTAGATGAACTCGTTTCGTTGCTGGAAACCATCGATCAATTCTACAGTCTCTCCATTGATCGATGGTTGAGGGTTTTCCCGATTCTGCTAACTCCATGGGTACCATCAATCGATGCGCTTTGACTTGCATTGATCAATGCTTGTGCGCCCTGTCGAACAAACTTGAATTTTCCACACGGGAATCCCCCTCTTGTACCCTTTCTCTCTTGACTTCTACCTAAAAATCATCATCAGTCAATGCATTGACGTGGTGATTCTGTCCAGCCTCTATTTTCTCCTTGATCAGGCTCTCATGTCTTCTAATAGTTTCACTTGTCTGCATCACCTGATTCTCCAGCTTCTTTACATGGGTGTTTAGATTTTCGAATTTGGTGTTGAGGTTTAGGTACAGCCCATCTATCTTTCCATTGAAATACACGATCATCTTATGCTGTCCCTCTAAAACTATATCAACCATTGCTTCAATCTTGCTTCCTTGAGCTTAGGAGTGTTCTGGTTGTAAGAAGACTCATAAGCTTTGTTGTTGTTGAAGGGCATTCGCTGTGAACTATGATTAAAATTACTCCTTTGACAATTCCCATAGGAGTTCCTATTGAAACCTTGATTTCCTTGCCTCTGGAAACCATTCCCATTAACGTAGTTCACATCCTCTTCAATCTCATCAACTGCAGACTCTATTGCTTCCACTTCTGCAAAAGTGACCTGCTTCCTGAGAAACTTTTGAACACTATCCAGTTTTGCCTTGACTTCTTCAATCTGCTCCTTGCTCATTGTTGGAGTTGATTTCTTTCTTTCAAAGTCTGTTTTCTTGGTGCTGCTGCAGGATGCCAGATTCTCAATCAACCTTGTAGCCACTTCAGGACTCATGGTGCTGAAATTTCCTTAACTGGCTGTGTCCAAAGCCATTTGGTACTGTAATCCAATACCTCTAAAGAAAGTGCTGAGAAGTTTCACTTCGTTGAACACATGATGTGGACAATCTCTCTGGTATGATTTTAATCTGATCCAAGAGTTTCTGAAAGATTCTGAAGGGTCTTGTGAAAAAGTAGCTATCTTGCTCCTCAGGTCTTTTGCTCTTGCGTCATCAAAGAAGTTGCGCAAGAAAGCATTCTTGATGTCAGTCCAGGATGTCAGAGATCCTGGTGGTAACTGCTTGTGCCAATATGAAGCTTTTCCAGCAAGTGAGTACTTGAAGATCTTACAAAAATATAAACTTCAGGGACCCCATTGACTTTAATGGCAGTCACTAGATCCTCAAATCGCTTCAGATGATCCATAGGGTGCTCATGTAGCAGCCCATGGTAGGGTGTATGTGCTACACATCCGAAGAACGCGGGCTTGATTTCAAAATTGTGTCTTTGAAAAGCTGGAGGATGAATGGCAGATCTGTTGGCGTAGTACTGGTCCAGACAGTTGTAGTCAGCCAGTGTTCTCTGAGCAGCTTGGGCATTAGCTTCAGGTTGAGCTTCTGCAGTGTGTGCTTCTGCTTCTGTATCAGGGATTATAGTTCCCTGATCATCTATATTCTGACCTGCTGCATTACACAGGTGACCGTTGGGGTCACACAGGTGTCCATTCTCATCCCTAACTAGTATTAAAGTCACAACCATCTGAACTCGTCTGCTTCTGTTGATCGATACAGGTCGGTTGATGTCGATCGATGCTACGTGATCAGTATCGGTCAATGCGAGTAATTTGTTGTCGATCGATGAGTGTAGGTTAATGTCGATCGATGCTAAGTGATCAATGTCGGTCGACGGTGGAGTTTCGATGACGGTCCGTGAAAAAGTGTCGGTCGATGCAGTACAAGTGTTATCGATTGATGCTTGTTGTCTTTCTTTGTGGATTGTACGTTCAAGTCCGTCAGGGTCAGAGGATAATGCTAGTTCTTGTTCTTTATTGCTCATGGTGCTTCTTTGCATGTACCTGAAAACAAAGGAAAAGAAAAAAAATTAGTAACTTGAAAATTAGTAACAAACCTAGACTAAAACCTAGAAATCTAATCTAATGGTGATCATTGCTCCCCGGCAATGACGCCAAATTTGACATGGATTGTCTTTATTGTTCTAGCAGGGTATATATATATATATATATATATATATATTGGTGGTGAACAATCAATTTAACGAAATATTCCTTGTCAAGAGGTAAGATGCAATATGGAAATATGATACTAATGCAAATATGGAAATATGCTATTAATTAACTAGATGTAAATATAAATGTAAATATGCTAGATCTAGGATTTCAGGCTAAATGAATTATATGGGATAGGAAGCACGAAACTGTAAATATGCAAGCAAAAAGAAAGGCCATCGATCGACATCTAAGGTCTGGTGTCGATCGATGGTAGAATCAGAAGGAAGTGCAGTGCAAGATTAGATAAGTCCACCAGACTTATTAGACCAGCTCACTTATTAGACCAGCTCTCGCATGCACCTAACAGCCTAGTTCAACATAATCAATTCTGGCACAAAACCTACTCTCGTAGTTTTCCATGTCCTATCATCTAGATCCTAGTTAACTACTCTAGAATGCAAGCATTAAGCACAACTCAATTGATGGATATTAACTTAACCTGACAATCCTATTTTTGGGCTAATCCATGATTGCTATCATTCAACCCTAAATCTAACTGATAACTACTCAAACATGATCTTTGTAACATAAATCATAGATTAAATAGATATGAAATATAAAATAAATAAAAACCAAAGGAGTTCTAGGAGGACTTTGAAGGAGTTCCTCCTTTCTCTCCTAACCCTAATACAATATGAGTAAAACTAAAATGCTCTGTCTAAAATGTTGTTATGTGTTGTCTGTCTTCTCTCTCTGTATTCTCAAGACATAAATATAAAATCCTAAATTTAGGTCAAAACTCGTCTAGGGCATGTTTGTCATTTTGACTTGGTCTTTGAAATCTTATGTCATCGATCGATGGCAAGTGTGCTATATTGATTGACCCTGGGCTTTAATCATCGGTCGACGCTAAGTGTATTCCATCGATCGATGGCTTTGTCGACTTCCTAAATGATCAGCTACATATTCTTCTCCTCTAGATGCTCCAAAAGCTCCAAGTATCTCATATATCTCCAAAACGTTTATGGACCTGTAAATACTCTAAAACATAGCCTAAACACACATAATAGACACTAAATAAACTTACAACATGGCCTAAAACTGGTAATAAATAGGCTATATCACTAGCATTACCACCTATGTCGAGAAAAACCTATGTGGCCGCAACTCGCTTAGAAATATACAAAAAAGACCAAAAAGGTTTTAAAGATTTTGGACTGAACCTTATGAAAGGCTTCCTATGTATCCCTTTTGAGGGTCAAGCCAAACGTAGTTCAATTAAAAGATTGGAACAAGAGATCGAATTGTTTGGGCGAGTTCGTCTAGTAATCGAGTGCCAGTCATAGAAACCAAACTTGTCGAGAATATTGTCTAAGGTTTCTAAATGCAGAGAGCTCTAAGTATCTAGAAAATTGTCCTCTTGCTCCTTGCCTTGGCTCTTCTTTTATATATGCCACGAAGGCCGGCCATCTTTCTCGATTCAAGTTTTTCTCTTTGCGGAAGTTTTTCTTATCTTCTCAAGATTCATGTTTATCTTGGAAACATAACATTTATCCTCTTATCAAGGTCGAGTTAAACCGTCATTAAATTAGGGCCTATTCTCATGTTAAACCATAAGTGGGCTTTCGTCATGTTTAGACTGTTTCAGGCCGTTTTATGACTTATGCATTCTTATGATTATTCTCGGAGATATCGTTGATTTGTCAGATCTCTATTTTCTATGTCGCTGGTCTTAAGAACTGAACCAAATAAATTTATTAAGTCGAGGATATGATAATGTTTAATTTAACCTATATCATCTTGACTCGTTGACTTTAACTTTTACAAGAAAACATATGTTGCTTGTTTTCTTCGTAAAATATCAACGAAAACTCTGATTGGGACGATACGAAAGACATTTTGAGCGTGACTCGAAGGAGAACAAATTGGAGGAGCTATGTGGCGACAAGAGATCTGTATGTGGCGACCTGGGGACCAAGGAGATGTGTGGCGACCAGGAGCTGTGTGTGGCAACCAGGAAGCTGCGTGAGGCGACCAGGAGCTGTGTGGCGACCAGGGAGCTGTGTGTGGCGACCAGGGAGCTGTCTGTGGCAACCAGAGAGATGTGTGTGGCGACCAGAAGCTGTGTGGCGATCAGAAAGCTGGACGTTGTCTGTCCTACTCGCCATATGGCAAGTTTTACGTGGTCCTTCCTACTTTCCATATGGAGAGTCGACGTTGTCCGTCCTACTCGCCATATGTCGAGTTGGGCGAGGCCATTTTGATATTCCGGAAATAGGACCTTTCTGAATTTTTTTTGGGAAAGTTCTTTAAGAGTAGTAATCTTAGACGTTGATTTCGAGATTACCGTGTTGACCCCAATAGTTAGCTCTCCAGCCTAGTAGTTTTGAGCATGATTCTTGCGGGCTAGTAATTTTTTTTAATCGGAACTACAGCTTGGAATGCTTTTCCTTTTTCTCTCGAAAACTTTTGTTGAGATTATTTTATTCCGGAGACTAATCTCATCATCATAATCCTATGATAATGGAATGCAATAAGATTGGGGCTGCTCCTTGTAAAAGATACCTACATACCCTTGTGAAAGGGATCAAGCCTTTCTATGTTCGTTTTGGAGTTAAAGTTCTTATGAACTTTTTTTCTAAAGAGACCTTCACGGTTTAGTTATGTGTCGTTTTGAGATTATCGAGCATGTTGCTGCCGATGGCATATGGTATTGGACCTTTGTCGGCCTCGAGACTAGCCTCGTAGGATGTTTTCTTTGGCCAAGTGTGGCCGTATATATGTTTCGGGACTGGCCGTTCATGGCTTTGAACCCTGCTCGTTTAGGGCTTTTAAAAAAAAAAATTTGCTGGAATTTATAAGATTATGGTTTTATAAATTTAGAGAACTTCTGTTTAAGGAGTTAGAGGGGCAGGACGAGAGTTGTCATCTCATTTCTGTCGCTCGGATGATCACCATATCCGCCGTTGTGCAAGATGAGAGTACTCGAAGTTTTTTAGTTCGCGGAGACTCATAAACCCGCAGATATTAATGAAGAGACAAATTTTGGGATCTCGTATTGGGGTGTTGATACTATGTATTTGAGATGTAAGAGACCAGTGTGCCGGGTAAAGACCTAGGTTTACTCTCGGTTTAAGGTTTTGCGATGACTAATCGGCTTTCTGTTCACCTGTTGCGATTTTATCCTGATTCGTACCGATTTAAAGTCTGTGATAGGTTCACGGCTTATATGACTTGTTTGGTATGTACCGAGAATCTCTCTAAAGATCGTTTGGAAGTGCTGACCAAAATTTTGGATTGTTTTATAGCGTGCTATGTTATCCTTGTCGGATGTACGAGAGCCTTTCCATGTGGGGATGGCTAAGTCTGTTCAGGACGTTAAAATTTGTTTGTTGTGATCAGCAACAACAAAATGATAAGTGTTACCATTTAGAGGTGTTATTGAGTTTGACTTTTTGAGTTTCCAAGATGATGAATGTTGGTTTTTCTCTTGTATGCCTCATTTCGTGCTTGAAATGTTTACGAGCTTGGAGATGTTTTGCGGTAGAGAAACGTTTTGGTTTGTTTGCGGATGTTCGCAACCAAAATTGTTGAATCTGTTTGGATGCAAAATTGTTCAATTTGTGATCGAGGATTTAGGACCGAGGGGTTGTGTAAATTTTTCCCTGGGAAGAAGAATCTTTTTTCCGATATTTGTTTCTTGTATTTTTAAGGACAACTCGTATAGCTCTAGGAGCTTTGTTACGAGTGTTTCTTTACATGCTGAGTTTTGTGGTAAAACGCTGCGGGATTAAAGCAAATTATGGAGAATATATAACAGTCAATTTTTGATGAATTCAAATTTCCCGTTAACCATTTGTTTTTTAGGATTGAGTTTTGTTATGGAGAATTTATCTTATGATTTCCGTATTTGGGTTACACGAAAATTATTTGCGTAATTATTACTTGGCGTTTTAAGACAAATCGCTGATTGTCGTCTAGCCATTAAGCAATCGGATGGAGCAGTGGTTGTTCACATGTTTTGGCTTCGAATGAAGTCTGTCTTCAGACGTATAGCCGAGGACGTTGTTAGTAAAGGATTAGACAATGAGACTTTCGTGTTATCATTAAGGTCGAGTTGGTTTAGAACTGTCCTTAAAGGAGATGCCGAATTCTGGTTTAGGGTTTAAGGGGAGGTGTAGTTGGCTGAGGGCCAAGTAGTGTTTGTCGAGATTGATAGGCCAGGTATGCCGGAACTTTCTGTTTTATGATGGCCCATGGGCGTAGAAAAACGATTCTCCACTTTAGGTTTCAGTTAAACGATGAATGTTTCGTATAATGTTTCCTTCAATCGTATGAAAATTGTTTCCTTTTTATCCGAGGGAGACGAAGCTTAAGAGGCTCGCGAAACAGGACTCGTGCAGAGTCAGTTGCGGGGTAATTTCCTGCTCGGATGTAACCGAGGGAAGTGAAAGGCAGAAGTCAGCGACCTGCAGGGAGCTTTGTTTTTTGTTATACAAAAATTATCTACAACAGTTTTTCGCAAGACCTGTTATGTTTTCTTACGAAAGTTGCTTTGTATGACTCGATTGGACTATGCAATTGTTTTTTTCGTGAAAGTATTGTGAGAAGGGCTTCCCATAGAAGTAAATAGAAAGTATTTCTCGCAAATTACTCGTAGATTTTTCGAACGAGGAATATGTTTTCCACATTCACTTTTCCTATTGTGAAGTCGTTTTGAATGACTGATCTTGTTGACCCATAGAATATCTCGTATATAATGTTTTTCTTATAAAAAAGTAATGGGTGACCAGTTTTATGAAGATGGTAAATCGAAGATGTCAAAGTAGTGATGTTTCCGCAGGTTTCACGAAAAACTTTTCTGCTTTGATTTCGACCTTTGGTGAAAGTTGCTTGGACTCACTCATAGAATTTTTCTGATTTTTTTTTTTACGAAATGGTCGCTAACCGTCTTGTTATTAGTCTGACCTTGGTACAAGTTTTCTAATCGCGAGATTGCGACAAGAGATGATGTAGCGTTTTCAAGACTATGTTTGTGACGGTTTGGCTACATCGCTAGCGTTTTAGACGAATATTAAATTGTCGTTTTCCTTTTGGGACGATTTTGACGGGCATAGCATTGCCTAAGTGTTGTTCTGCCTACTGCTGCAAGAGTTTTCTTTGTCAAAAGCGTTTTCTTGATGTTGAGGCAAACCGTTTTTGAAGTATGGGAGTATACAAATATAGTATATGTACCTACTGTTGGGGACAAAATCAGTTACAATGGAATCAACGCCTAAATTCCTCGGGACACATTTCAAATAACAAAACTTTTGTATAAAGAAAACAAATAAGTTATACGATAAGTTATCGAATTAAAATCTAATCTCTTTGACAAATGACTTTCAAAAATAATGATGGAAAGGAGAAAGGGCTTACTAACGCTTTTCTAACCGTCTGAACCACCCAAAGAAGGTCAAAGCTCTGTTCTTCCTCGAGCCAGCTCGCCCTAGTGTTAGCTCAGTCCTTCAAAGAGCCAGCTCGCACTAGGGTGAGCTCGGTTCCTTGGGTAAGCTTGCCCAAGGGCGAGCTCAGCCCCTCAACGGCCAGCTCCCCCTAGGGCGATCTCGGTTCAGCTTTCCCTAGGTCAAGCTCAGTCCCTCAACAGCTAGCTCGCCCTAGGGTAAGTTCGTTTCCTTGGATGCTCTCGCCCTAGGGCGAGCTCAGTTCCTAAACGGACAGATCGCCCTAGGGCGAGCTCGGTTCCTCGGGTCAGTTCACCCTAGGGCGAGCTCAGTCTCTCACGGCCAGCTCGCCCTAGGGCGATCTCGGTTCCTTGGGTCACCTCGCCAAAGGGCAAGCTCAGTTCCTCAATGGCCAGATCTCCCTAGGGTGAGCTCGGTCTATCGGGATAGCTAGGTCCTTCCAAACCAGCTTGACATGACCATGCTATCCCTTGTTGTCTCGATCGGAGCTACCGTCGAGGCTTTACGATAAAAACCGCAAAGATTTGTTTTCTCGTATAAGTTTAAATTGATCGTCCAAAACAGCAACATTTAACTTGAAGGTGACTTCTCAAAGAAATCACAAAAATGTTCGAAGTCGAAAAATGCCCAAAGAGGTCTAAAACGCGGCTAACAGCCCACTTACGGTTTCAGACGAGAATGACCCCAAAGTTAGTATGACGGTTTATCTTTTATTTGTAGGAGAAAATAAATGTCAAGTTTGAGGAATAATCATGAAGATCGAGTGAAAATAGAATATTTCCATAAAAGGGATAAACCTAAGCAACCGACCTTGAAGACGTATTTAATGGGAGCTAGAGCAAGGAGTGTCGGGATCCAAAAAAAAACTTTTAAACCAAAGAGACTTTTGTTAGCTTTAAGAGATTTATAGAACTTAGGCGGCTAGACTAGCGAAGTCAATACTTAGAACGTTTTATTCGTCCGTTCTAGGATTCTCAATGATAGCATAGCACTATTCGATCTTGTTCTCGGCAGTACTATGTAATTCAATTCATACTAATCAATATAAACGCCTTAGGGAAAATTTCCGTTGATATTCTTGTTTTCTCTTTTTTTTTTTTGTTTTTTTTGTGTTTACACAGATAATCCAGACTTCAAGGAAAGTAGGGTTTTCCTTGCTTTCCTCCATTTATAAAATCGACAGTGTGAATTTTGGTTCCCACAGTTTGGCACTAGAAGGAGAGGGGGGGGGGGAGATTCTCTAACACTAAAATCACTGAATGATCAGAAGGCAACATGTCTGATCCAACATGCAGCGATATCATCTTCTCCAAGGAAAGGGAAAAAACCGACTAGGTCAAAACCCACAATGATCTCCTTGTAGTAGAACTGACAATCGCAATATCAAAGTTGCAAGGGTATTAGTCGACAATGGAAGCTCGGCCAAATATCCTTATCAAAAGCACCCTCCACAAAATGGGAATTAGCCTATCTGAAATCACGGAAATACCATTCCCATTAGTAGGACTCTCGGGGAAGTTACTAGGACTCTTGGTTCCATTAACCTCACAGTTAAAGCCGGGAGCATTACAAAAGTCATAGAATTTCTAGTCATTGATCGCCCTGCATCTTATAACGCAATCGTAGGCACCCCAAGGCTAAATTCTATGCAGGCAATCCCATCAACTTACCACATGTGCCTTAAGTTTCCAACTCCCCGCGGAATCAAAACAATCTGGGGAGATCGGAAAATATCACAAATTTGCTTTGCTGCAGAATTAAAACGAAAAAACTGGACAGCTGAAAATTCTCTTAAAAAAAAGAAAAAAATCATCTCCCGTCGAAAACGCCCTGGAACAAGATCCAACGGAGATCTTTTGGTAATTACGGAAGGTGGAAGCCTTAGAGGAAAAGCTAGAACAAACTTGCTAGCCTTTGGTCTCAGTATAGCATGTCTAAAAAAGAACCTTCACACTTTCGCTTGGGCTGCCGAGGACATGCCTGCAATTGACATCAACATAACATTTCACGACCTCAAAGTAGACCCGACTTTCAAACCAGTCAAGCAAAAAAGACGAAAGTTGTGACCCAAACGAGCTGCCGCAGTCAACGACGAGGTTAAGAAACTCCTCAAAGTAGGATCCATAATGTAAGTCAAAAACCCGGATTGTCTTGCAAACCCGTCGTGATTATAAAGAAAAACAGAAAATGGCGAGTCTGTGTCGACTTCACCAATATCTACAAAGCATGTTGTAAGGATAGATTTTTGTTGCCGCATATTGACCGTTTGGTTGAGATGACAGCAGGAAACAAACTCATGTCTTTCATGGACTCCTTTTCAGGGTACAATCAAATCATGATGAATCCCGACGATCGTGAAAAAACTGCGTTCATCACAGACCGTGGTTGTGACACCCCCGATCGTACATGACAGGAAATGACACGGTCGATGCTCCCTGAAAGCCGACCCGAGGTTCCCGAATACTTCTGAGTTCCTTGAACTAGCAATCTGAGAACATCGACGCTCCTATCGGATATCACTTAAGGCTTTTCAACCCGACCAAGCAATACCCGATAGTTAGTTCGTCCCGAACAAAGACTAATA
>MU106708.1:18251-36263 GCA_012274485.2 Sinapis alba
GACCAGTCTGGACAGTCCTTGGTCCTTCCAGGCAGTACGGATAGCTGATCGTACCAGCCTATATGTACGTATGGGTCATTTTTCATGTACTGGTGGGACCAGTTTGGACAGTCCATTGTCCGTTGAGTTAAATCCTTCCTTACAGTACAGTTAAGGCTGATCATATGAGCCTATCAGTACGTATGAGTCAATTTTTCATGGCCTGATGGACCAGTCTGGACAGTCCTTGGTCCTTCCAGGAAGTAAGATTAGCAGATCGTATCAGCCTATTAGTACGTATGGGTCATTTTTCATGTATTGAGTGGACCAGTCCGGACAGTCCATGGTCCGTTGAGTTTAATCCTTCCATTCAGTATAGATATGGCTGATCATATAAGCGTATCAGTACGTATGGGTCTGTTTTTCATGGCCTGATGGACCAGTCTGGACAGTCCTTGGTCCTTCCAGGCAGTACAGATGGCTGATCGTACCAGCCTATATGTACGTATCGGTTATTTTTCATGTACTGACATGACCAGTCCGGACAGTCCATGGTCTGCTGAGTTAAATCCTTCCATTCAGTATGGTTTAGGCTGATCATATCAGCCTATCAGTAAGTATGGGTGACTTTTTATGGCCTGATGGAAAAGGCTGGACAGTCCTTGGTCAATTCAGGCAGTACGAATGGCTGATCGTACCAGCCTATCAGTACGTATGGGTCATTTTTAATGTACTGGTTGGACCAGTTTGAACAGTCCATTGTCGGTTGAGTTAAATCTTTCCTTTAAGTATGGTTAAGGCTGATCATATCAGCCTATCAGTACGTATGGGTTGACTTTTCATGGCCTGATGGACAAGGATGGACAGTCCTTGGTCCACCCAGGGAGTACGAATGGCTGATCGTACCAGCCTATCAGTACGTATGGGTCATTTTTCATGTACTGGTGGGACCTGTTTTAACAGTCCATTGTCGGTTGAGTTAAATCTTTCCTTTCAGTACGGTTAAAGCTGATCATGTCAGCCTATTAGTACGTATGGGTCGACTTTTCATGGCCTGATAGACAAGGCTGGACAGTCCTTGGTCCACCCAAGCAGTACAGATGGCTGATCGTATGGCCTGATGGACAAGGCTGGACAGTCCTTGGTCCACCTAGGGAGTACGAATGGCTGATCGTACCAGCCTATCAATACATATGGGTCATTTTTCATGTACTGGTGGGACCCGTTTGAACAGTCCATTGTCGGTTGAGTTAAATCCATCCTTTCAGTACGGTTAAGGTTGATCGTATCAGCCTATCAGTACGTATGGGTCGACTTTTCATGGCCTGATGGGACCAGTACGAAAATCCATTGTCCGTTGAGTTAAATCCTTCTATTTGGTATGGTTAAGGCTGATCATATCAGCCTATCAGTACGTATGAGTCGATTTTTCATGGCCTGATGGTCCAGTCTGGACAGTCCTTGGTCCTTCCAGGCAGTACGAATGGCTGATTGTACCAGCCTATCAGTACGTATGGGTCATTTTTCATGTACTGACATGACCAGTCCGGACAGTCAATGGTCCGCTGAGTTAAATCCTTCCTTTCAGTACGGTTAAGGCTGATCATATCAGCCTATCAGTACGTATGAGTCGATTTTTCATGGCCTGATGGACAAGTCTGGACAGTCCTTGGTCAACCCAGGCAGTACGGATTGCTGATCGTATCAGCCTATCAATACGTAAGGGTCACTTTTCATGTACTAATGGGACCAGTCCGGACAGTCCATGGTCCGGTGAGTTAAATCCTTCCATTCAGTATGGTTAAGGCTGATCATATCAGCATATAAGTACGTATGAGTCATTTTTCCATGGCCTGATGGACCAGTCTGAACAGTCCTTGCTCCTTCCAGGCAGTACGAATGGCTGATCTTACCAGCCTAGCAGTACGTATGGGTCATTTTTCATGTACTGACATGACAAGTCCGGACAGTCCATGGTCCGCTGAGTTAAATCCTTCCATTCAGTATGGTTAAGGATGATCATATCAGCCTATCAGTACGTATGGATCGACTTTTCATGGCCTGATAGACCAGGCTGGACAATCCTTGGTCCACCCAGGCAGTACGGATGGCTGATCGTTTCAGCCTATCTGTACGTATGGGTCATTTTTCATGTACTGATGAGACCAGATTGGACAGTCCATGGTCCGTTGAGTTAAATCCTTCCTTTCAGTATGGTTAAGGCTGATCATATCAGCCTATCAGTACGTACGGGTCGACTCTTTATGGCCTGATGGACAAGGCTTGACAGTCCTTAGTCCACCCAAGCAGTACAGATGGCTGATCGTATGGCCTGATGGACAAGGCTGGACAGTCATTGGTCCACCTAGGCAATACGAATGGCTGATCGTACCAGCCTATCCATACATATGGGTCATTTTTCATGTACTGGTGGGACCACTTTGGACAGTCCATGGTCCGTTGAGTTAAATCCTTCATTTCAGTACGGTTAAGGCTGATCATATCAGCCTATCAGTACGTATGAGTCGATTTTTCATTGCCTGATGGACAAGGCTGGACAGTCCTTGGTCAACCCAGGCAGTACGGATGGCTGATCGTATCAGCCTATCAATACGTATGGGTCACTTTTCATGTACTAATGGGACCAGTCCGGACAGTCCATGGTCCGGTGAGTTAAATCCTTCCATTCAGTATGGTTAAGGCTGATCATATCAGCATATCAGTACATATGAGTCATTTTTTCATGGCCTGATGGACGAGTCTGGACAGTCCTAGCTCCTTCCAGGCAGTAAGAATGGCTGATCTTACCAGCCTAGCCGTACGTATGGGTCGTTTTTCATGTACTGACATGACCAGTCCGGACAGTCCATGGTCCGCTGAGTTAAATCCTTCCATTCAGTATGGTTAAGGATGATAGTATCAGCCTATCAGTACGTATGGGTCGACTTTTCCTGGCCTGATAGACCAGGCTGGACAGTCCTTGGTCCACCCAGGCAGTACGGATGGCTGATCGTTTCAGCCTATCTGTACGTATGGGTCATTTTTCATGTACTGATGAGACCAGATTGGACAGTCCATGGTCCGTTGAGTTAAATCCTTCCTTTAAGTACAGTTAAGGATGATCATATCAGCCTATCAGTACGTATGAGTCGATTTTTCATGGCCTGATGGACCAGTCTGGACAGTCCTTGGTCCATCCAGGCAATACTGATTGTTGATTGTATCAGCCTATCAGTATGTATGGGTCATTTTTCATGTACTGATGGGACCAGTCTGGACAGTCCATGGTCCGTTGAGTTCAATCCTTCCATTCAGTTTTGATAAGGCCTATCATTTCAGATTATCAATATGTATGGGTCAATTTTTCAGGGACTGATGGACCAGTCTGGACAGTCCTTGGTCCTTCCAGGCAGTACAGATGGCTGATCGTACCAGCCTACCAGTACATATGGGTCATTTTTAATGTACTAATGGGACCAGTCTGGACAGTCCATGGTCAATTGAATTAAATCCTTCCATTCAGTACGGATAAGGATAATCATATAAGCCTATAAGTACGTTTGGGTCAATTTTTCATGGCCAGATGGACCAGTCTAGACAGTCCTTAGTCCTTCGAGGCAGTACGGATGGCTGATCGTACCAGCCCAGACAGTCTATCCTTCATTGAGTTAAATCCTTCCATTCAGTTTAGATAAGGCTGATCATTTTAGCCTATCAGTAGGTATGGGTCGATTTTTCTTGGTCTGTTGGACCAGTTTGAACAGTCTTCCAGGCAGTACGAATGGCTGATCGTACCAGCCTATCAGTACGTATGGGTGATTTTTCATGTACTGATGGGACCAGTTTGGACAGTCCATGGTCCGTTGAGTTAAATCCTTCCTTTCAGTACGGTTAAGTCTGATCATATCAGCCTATCAGTACGTATGAGTCGATTATTCATGGCCTGATAGACCAGTCTGGATAGTCCTTGGTCCTTCCAGGCAGTACGGATGGCTGATCGTACCAGCCTATATATACGTATGGGTCATTTTTCATGTACTGATGGGACCAGATTGGACAGTCCATGGTCTGTTAAGTTAAATCCTTCCTTTCAGTACGGTTAAGGCTGATCATATCAGCCTATCAATACTTATGAGTTGATTTTTCATGGCCTGGTGGACCAGTCTGGACAGTCCTTGGTCCTTCCAGGGAATACGAATAGCAGATCGTATCAGCCTATCAGTACGTATGGGTCATTTTTCATGTATTGATGGGACCACTTTGGACAGTCCATGGTCCGTTGAGTTAAATCCTTCATTTCAGTACGGTTAAGGCTGATCATATCAGCCTATCAGTACGTATGAGTCGATTTTTCATGGCCTGATGGACAAGGCTGGACAGTCCTTGGTCAACCCAGGCAGTACGGATGGCTGATCGTATCAGCCTATCAATACGTATGGGTCACTTTTCATGTACTAATAGGACCAGTCCGGACAGTCCATGGTCCGGTGAGTTAAATCCTTCCATTCAGTATGGTTAAGGCTGATCATATCAGCATATCAGTACATATGAGTCATTTTTTCATGGCCTGATGGACGAGTCTGGACAGTCCTAGCTCCTTCCAGGCAGTACGAATGGCTGATCTTACCAGCCTAGCAGTACGTATGGGTCGTTTTTCATGTACTGGCATGACCAGTCCGGACAGTCCATGGTCCGCTGAGTTAAATCCTTCCATTCAGTATGGTTAAGGATGATAGTATCAGCCTATCAGTACGTATGGGTCGACTTTTCCTGGCCTGATAGACCAGGCTGGACAGTCCTTGGTCCACCCAGGCAGTACGGATGGCTGATCGTTTCAGCCTATCTGTACGTATGGGTCTTTTTTCATGTACTGATGAGACCAGATTGGACAGTCCATGGTCCGTTGAGTTAAATCCTTCCTTTAAGTACAGTTAAGGATGATCATATCAGCCTATCAGTACGTATGAGTTGATTTTTCATGGCCTGATGGACCAGTCTGGACAGTCCTTGGTCCATCCAGGCAATACTGATTGTTGATTGTATCAGCCTATCAGTATGTATGGGTCATTTTTCATGTACTGATGGGACCAGTCTGGACAGTCCATGGTCCGTTGAGTTCAATCCTTCCATTCAGTTTTGATAAGGCCTATCATTTCAGACTATCAATATGTATGGGTCAATTTTTCAGGGACTGATGGACCAGTCTTGACAGTCCTTGGTCCTTCCAGGCAGTACAGATGGCTGATCGTACCAGCCTACCAGTACATATGGGTCATTTTTAATGTACTAATGGGACCAGTCTGGACAGTCCATGGTCAATTGAATTAAATCCTTCCATTCAGTACGGATAAGGCTAATCATATAAGCCTATAAGTACGTTTGGGTCAATTTTTCATGGCCAGATGGACCAGTCTAGACAGTCCTTAGTCCTTTGAGGCAGTACAGATGGCTGATCGTACCAGCCCAGACAGTCTATCCTTCATTGAGTTAAATCCTTCCATTCAGTTTAGATAAGGCTGATCATTTTAGCCTATCAGTAAGTATGGGTCGATTTTTCTTGGTCTGTTGGACCAGTCTGAACAGTCATTTGTCCTTCCAGGCAGTACGAATGGCTGATCGTACCAGCCTATCAGTACGTATGGGTGATTTTTCATGTACTGATGGGACCAGTTTGGACAGTCCATGGTCCGTTGAGTTAAATCCTTCCTTTCAGTACGGTTAAGTCTGATCATATCAGCCTATCAGTACGTATGAGTCGATTTTTCATGGCCTGATAGACCAGTCTGGACAGTCCTTGGTCCTTCCAGGCAGTACGGATGGCTGATCGTACCAGCCTATATGTACGTATGGGTCATTTTTCATGTACTGATGGGACCAGTTTGGACAGTCCATGGTCTGTTAAGTTAAATCCTTCCTTTCAGTACGGTTAAGGCTGATCATATCAGCCTATCAATACTTATGAGTTGATTTTTCATGGCCTGGTGGACCAGTCTGGACAGTCCTTGGTCCTTCCAGGGAATACGAATAGCAGATCGTATCAGCCTATCAGTACGTATGGGTCATTTTTCATGTATTGATGGGACCAGTCCGGACAGTCCATGGTCCGTTGAGTTAAAACCTTCCATTCAGTTTAGATAAGGCTGATCATTTCAGCCAATCAATACGTATGGGTCAATTTTTCAAGGCCTGATGGACCAGTCTAGACAGTCCTTGGTCCTTCGAGGCAGTACGAATGGCTGATCGTACCAGCCTATCAGTACGTACGTATCATTTTTCATGTACTGATCGGACCAGTCCGGACAGTCTATCCTCCGTTGAGTTAAATCCTTTCATTCAGTTTGGATAAGGCTGATCATTTCAGCCTATCAGTAGGTATGGGTCGATTTTTCTTGGTCTGATGGACCAGTCTGAACAGTCCTTGGTCCTTCCAGGTAGTACGAATGGCTGATCGTACCAGCGTATCAATATGTATGGGTCATTTTTCATGTTACTGATGGGACCAGTTTGGACAGTCCATGGTCCGTTGAGTTAAATCCTTCCTTTAAGTAGGGTTAAGGCTGATCATATCAGCCTATCAGTACATATGAGTCGATTTTTCATGGCCTGATGGACTAGTCTGGACAGTCCTTGGTCCTTCCAGGCAGTACGAATGGCTTATCGTACCAGCCTATCAGTACGTATGGGTCATTTTTCATGTGCTGATCGGACCAGTTTGGACAGTCCATGGTCCATTGAGTTAAATACTTCCATTCAATACGGCTAAGGCTGATCATATCAGCCTATCAGTAGGTATGACTCGATTTTTCATGGCCTGATGGACCAGTCTGGACAGTCCTTGGTCCTTCCAGGCAGAACGAATGGCTGATCGTATCAGCCTATCAGTATGTATGGGTCATCTTTCATTTACTGATGGGACCAGTTTTGACAGTCCATGCTCCGTTGAGTTAAATCCTTCCTTTCAGTACGGTTAAGGCTGATCATATCAGCCTATCAGTACGTATGAGTCGATTTTTCATGGCCTGATGGACCAGTCTGGACAGTCCTTGGTCCTTCCAAGCAGTACGGATGGCTGATCGTATCAACCTATCAGTATGTATGGGTCATTTTTCATGTACTGATGGGACAAGTCCGGACAGTCCATGGTCTGTTGAGTTAAATCCTTTCATTCAGTTTTGATAAGGCTTATCATTTCAGACTATCAATACGTATGGGTCGATTTTTCATGGCCTGATGGACCAGTCTGGACAGTCCTTGGTCCTTCCAGGCAGTACAGATGGCTGATCGTACCAGCCGATCAGTACGTATGGGTCATTTTTAATGTACTAATGGGACAAGTCTGGATAGTCCATGGTCCATTGAATTAAATCCTTCCATTCAGTACGGATAAGGCTGAACATATAAGCCTATCAGTACTTATGGGTCGATTTTTCATGGCATGTTGGACAAGTCTCGGCAGACCTTGGTCCCTCAAGGCAGTACGAATGGCTGATCGTACCAGCCTATCAGTACGTACGGGTCATTTTTCATGTACTGATCGGACCAGTCCGGACAGTCTATCCTCCGTTGACTTAAATCCTTCCATTCAGTTTGGATAAGGCTGATCATTTCAGCCTATCAGTAGGTATGGGTCGATTTTTCTTGGTCTGATGGACCAGTCTGAACAGTCCTTGGTCCTTCTAGGTAGTATGAATGGCTGATCGTACCAGCGTATCAATACGTATGGGTCATTTTTCATGTACTGATGGGACCAGTTTGGACAGTCCATGGTCCGTTGAGTTAAATCCTTCCTTTCAGTAGGGTTAAGCCTGATCATATCAGCCTATCAGTACGTATGAGTTGATTTTTCATGGCCTGATGGACTAGTCTTGACAGTCCTTGGTCCTTCCAGGCAGTACGAATGGCTTATCGTACCAGCCTATCAGTACGTATGGGTCATTTTTCATGTGCTGATCGGACCTGTTTGGACAGTCCATGGTCCGTTGAGTTAAATCCTTCCATTCAATACGGCTAAGGCTGATCATATCAGCCTATCAGTAGGTATGACTCGATTTTTCATGGCCTGATGGACCAGTCTGGACAGTCCTTGGTCCTTCCAGGCAGAACGAATGGCTGATCGTATCAGCCTATCAGTATGTATGGGTCATTTTTCATGTAATTATGGGACCAGTTTTGACAGTCAATGCTCCGTTGAGTTAAATCCTTCCTTTCAGTACGGTTAACGCTGATCATATCAGCCTATCAGTACGTATGAGTCGATTTTTCATGGCCTGATGGACCAGTCTGGACAGTCCTTGGTCCTTCCAAGCAGTACGGATAGCTGATCGTATCAACCTATCAGTATGTATGGGTCATTTTTCATGTACTGATGGGACCAGTCCGGACAGTCCATGGTCTGTTGAGTTAAATCCTTCCATTCAGTTTGGATAAGGCTTATCATATCAGACTATCAATACGTATGGGTCGATTTTTCATGGCCTGATGGACCAGTCTGGACAGTCCTTGGTCCTTCCAGGCAGTACAGATGGCTGATCGTACCAGCCGATCAGTACGTATGGGTCATTTTTAATGTACTAATGGGACCAGTCTGGATAGTCCATGGTCCATTGAATTAAATCATTCCATTCAGTACGGATAAGGCTGAACATATAAGCCTATCAGTACTTATGGGTCGATTTTTCATGGCATGTTGGACAAGTCTCGGCAGACCTTGGTCCTCCAAGGCAGTATGAATGGCTGATCGTACCAGCCTATCAGTACGTTCGGGTCATTTTTCATGTACTGATCGGACCAGTCCGGACAGTCTATCCTCCGTTGAGTTAGCAAGCGTCTGGAGCAGCCGGTTATGATGGGTCAAGTGAATCGAGCTCATCCAGCGAATCAGAGTCTGATTCCAGCTTCGAAGAAGATTATGTGGTCGAGAGCACCAAGAGTTCTCATGAAACCGGGTCATCCGAGTTTGAAGAAGCTGAGGTACTTGAACATATTGAAGAAGAATCTGATCATTTGGAGGGTATGGACTTTTTCCAAGGCATGGAAGCCATTCCGCAAGCTTCATCTGACTCATTCAACTTCCAGTACAGCTATGGCAATGAGTTGTGGGAGGCAATGAAGATCAGCTCAGCCGATGTGGAGATCATTGAACCACCATCGCCGGAAATCATCGAGATCTCATTGGACAGCACAGTGGCCATCAACATTGTCGACATCAGTTCTCGAGAGTCTAGTCCGTGGATCCCAATGCCAGTTTGGAGTTCAACATTTTTATTTGGAGAATCCTTTAATCTTAGTTTGGAGAGTGTTGGGCAAACATCTGATCCATATTATGAGTTTCATTATTCACCACTGCCAACGGAGTCACCACCAGCTAACCAAGGAGTCGGGGCAGAAGCAGATGGGGTGGACATAGGAGTTCAGCAAGAGACCGGTTGAACAGTTCAGATGATGGAAGGTACTCAGAATGGAATGATCGGAGCGAGTGGAGAACCGTCACATAATGCTGTGTCAATGCATGCCTCTAACGGTGCCCTAATATCAGAAGATTGTGTCATGTATGGGATGGATGATCACCACGGTCAAGAATGTAGGAGAGTCAGGAGTCAGCCGAACTTGAGTTACTTTGCGATATGCACTCTGTGTACAGGAAGTGAACACCTTGCTGTGGATTTCCCAAGGCCCAACGTAACCAGAGCCGTACCCATCTCCGTTGTTCCTCCTGCCAACCTTTCTCGGTCAGCTTCATCTGCAATGGGAGGACCAAACCGTAGAAACCGTAACCTTTCTAGGAACCCTCGTCGTTGAGATCGTTGGAACTAAGGTAAGTGGGTGCTAATCCTTCTGTTTGCGTGATTGTGTGGTTGTTGTTTTAATATTGTTATTGGTTGTTGTTGTGTTGCGTGAGCAACTTTCTTTTATTGTTTTGTTGCCTGAGCAACCGTTTTGTGGGGTTGTTGTGGATTTTGTGTTCGGGTAGCTAGTGTAGTGAGTGTGTAGACCATGTTAGGTTGTGGTAGCTAAGCCTTGCTTTAGGACTCTAGTTGTAATAGAGAGAGTGAACCATAGAGTTTAGGAAGCCGACCCTTATTTATAGCCATGAGTTTGTTGTCATCAAATGGTGGTATCAGAAGGACATGAACCATGACACGATGTATTACAGAAGACTTGTGCATGGATAGAAGAAACCAAGGACCAGCGGCATTGGTTTTGGAAGCTTGAGAAGCCTCAGAAGCGTCAGTAGGTGCAAAGGATAGTATTGCAAATGGTGGTAGATATGGGAGTAGAAGACCTGAAGAGTTTCAGTGTAGTAGAGAATGGTGGAATCTCGAAGGAGTATGTGCATGAGCGTTTGTCAAGATGATGTCGAGAAGAAGACCAAGTCTGGAGGACTCTTCACTAAATCCAAGAAAGTATGGAGCCAAGGAGAGAATGATGTAAAGAATATAGAGGAAGAAGTTCGAGTGAGGTTTGGTGTTGCTCGTATGGTGCAGACTAAGTTATTTCCTAGAAGGGGAGACATTGAATGGAGACTGCAAAGGAGAAGCATGGAACTTAGCCCCACGTCTATTGAAGATGTAGGATGGACAAATGGTGATAACATAAGCTAACCGGTGGTAGTACGGAATCGTACTAGCAATAATTGGTGCATAAGAGGAAGCTGTTGAAGCAGAAGAGTGAGCAAATGCAAGGAAGGACCTAGGATCAATGAAGGAAAGAACGACAAATATAAGACATTTGCGAAGTGAGAATCAGAGCAATTGGAGAAGAGATGGAAGAAGGCTAAAACAAATACAAGAAGAGTTGGAATTCAAAGCAATATAAGGTGGAAGTAAATGGTGGTAACATAAATGAAAGCAGTAAGAGCTAATGAAAGTGGATGGCGATTTTGGTAGCAATACCAAATGGAGGTAGAAGAAGTTTACTACCAAATAGTAATAGGAAGAAGTTTAATACCAGAAGATGATGTCAAGATAAGAGAAAGCACAAAAAGTGGTATCCATATTGAAAGGAAGAATCAAAAGCTAGAAGCAGATAACAACATTAGCAAAGGTGGGCCGAGGAATAGATCAAGGAAGCCGAATGAAGCAAGTAAACCAGGAAGTATGCAAGGAAGAATCAAGGAAGGAAGGGAAGGAAGACATGGTGGAAGGCTAAGGAAAGAAGCAGTTAGGAACAAGCTGAATCAAATTCAAAAGGTGGTAGCGGAAGATAGAAGTGCCTTGTGAATTCGGGGACGAATTCCTTTAAGGAGGGGAGAATGTAATACCCCTGAAATAGGGTATAAAGTCAACGAAAATCAACGGATGCGGATCAAGCAAACCAAGTGTGGAGAATTTATAAGAAGACAAATGGAGGTCCGGACAAAGTATTTTCAAGAATGGTCAAGTAGAAACAAGAGTTGGTCAACGAGACAAAACTAAAGCCTCGAAACAGACAAGGCCGAGCATGGTGAAATTTTGAAGTGTGCAAATCAAGTGGGACTTGATCCCAATCATCCTTAAGGGATATAAGAAGACTTTTGGTCGAGTCAGAATGGATTTGGAGCAAGCCAAACTGAAGATGGTCTATAGAGGTTCTAGAGATGTTCTAAGCTAAGGTGTGGCATCGGGTGAAGACCGAAGAAGACTATTTTGATTCAGGGAGCATGGGGATCAATCTAGGATCAACCTAGGAACCTTAGTAAGGTATTTGAAGACATTCAGCAGAGTTTGATCAAGGCAAACCAGGATGGTACCAAGATGGTCCGGAGGAAGGCAGTTTTGAGCGATATGGTCAAAATGGGCTAGCCAAGAGCTAAGGAAGCCAAATCAAGATGTTTAAACATGTTCAAGGAGTTCAAAGGAATATTTTGTGCAAATCCTCAACTTTTGGAAGTGGTCAACTCAGAAGTCAAAGTCAACCAAAGTCAAAGGAGAGAGAATGAACCCCATTGGTCCACATAAGCTATATGGTCAACCAATTGGAGCATGCCACTCGGAGGGGACAAAATTCCTTCAATCCTGGACATGGTGTGGAATAAATCAAGAGAGTTTTTGGTGAAGAAATGATGGGAAAAAGATATCTAATGAGCAAGAAGACATGAAGATACCATTTGTTCCCGAAATGGACTACAAATGGTAATGGAACTAAGGGCTGAAGGAAGGCTTTACCACCTGAAAACCACGACATCTAAGCTTCATTTAGGACCCAAGGGAAGTTTTGGATTTGGCTGGAGCACAAGGACAACATGCTAGAAGATTGAAGACCCAAAGGTGTTAAAATGAGCCTTTTTGGTGGTTTAGTTAATGCAGAGGAAGGGTAATGGAATCATGTCAGACACGAAATCAAACATGCATTGGTTCTTATACTACACCAGGAGACCTACTGGATCTAGGGAGACAAGTCTGGGAAGTATATTTGCTATGTGTCGTGTGTTAAGGCCATTTGGAGGCTAAAACTTGGAGTGGTGGCAAAGCGAATTGGAAAGCAAAATTTGAGCTGAGATTTCGTTCACTTAATGAGGTCTGGAAGGCGGTATTTATTCTAGAAGATGGGACGTAAAGTAGTTGATTCATTGCATAATCCCTTACGCATGAATTTTGGTTATAAAATGAGGACAAGTGTAAGAATATGTGTCATGAGTTCACACCCACTTCGTTGTCTATAAATAGGACCCTTAGGGTGATTTTTAGAAGTTTAGAAACCCCTGAGATTTCTCTCTCAGTCGTTCTTGTTGTTCTTTCTTGAGAGAGAAAGTGACCCAAAACCAATAAATTTTGTAAGTGAGTGAGGTGAGGGTGGGACGCTCTTTCCGTGTGGTTATCCTTGCTTTAGGAGACCTTGTAGTGTGCTAGGATAGGTGGTCAGGTTTTAGATTTTGAGTTTTAGGTTCCTTACCCTCTTAGCCGTTTTAGCCTCTTTTGATCGGTTTTGGTGTAACCCTTAGGTCGTGTGCTTTTGGAAGCTGTCTGCGGTTTGTGAAGACCTAGGTGGGTTTCTCTTCGTGTGTGTGGGAGTTTTGTGTGATTAACTGTGTGTGGTTGCAGGTGGAGGGCTTGAACCGTATTGTTCTTAAGCCGGAACCGCTTATGCGGTTTGTGTGTGGGGGGGGGGGGGGGGGGGGTNCATGCTTGAGTGTTTTGTTATGTTATGAGAATTTTGAGTTAGGTTGCTAGATTGTTTGCTCTGCATTGTGTTGTTAAGTAGTTAGATTACATGCATGCATTGTTAGTTTTGTAGTTGCATATGTATTAGTGTTGTTCGCATGAGATTTGAGTGAGACTCTCTCATGGCGTTTCATATGCATTGGTGTGTGGTGTAATGCACGGCATGCAGTCGTGTGTTGTGACTGGACCGTGGAGGTCTAGTCCGGGGTTCGCGTAGAGATTGGAGTGGAACTCTCTCTATTGCCGGGTAGAGTCTAGGGTGTCACTCGCTTGTGTCGTTAGGTGTGTCCCTAGTCTAGACCGCATGTTGCATGGAGGTTAGAGGTTGAGCTCCCTCATGCTTGTTGTTGTGTTATGTTGTGTACATGGGTCTAGACTAGTAGTGTGCGAGTGATTGTGTGTTGTGTACCCTAGTCTAGACTAAGTGTTGCACGTTGGTTAGAGGCGGAGCTCCCTCATGTTGGTTGTGGTTATGTTTGTTTCTTAGTCTAGACTAGTGGCTGTGTATGAGGCCATCCCGGTGGTATATCCCTTGCGGTGGGACTCGCCGGTGATGTGCGTGGCTATCTCAGTTGTATATCCCTTGGGTGGGACTCTCCGGAGATATGCATGGTCCGTGGAGTTAGATTGGGAGAGACCCAATTCGCCACTGATGGAGTGACCTAGACCGTCCATGGGTGGTCACGTGAAGTGGGTTGCGCCTATGGACGAGCGCTGCATGATGACGTGGCCCGGTGGTATATCCCTTGAGTTGGACTCTCCGGAGATGATGTTTTCCGATCATGTGACTTGTGTGTTTGTGGTCTGGGCGTGTTCAGGGGGGAGGGTTAGGGCTCCGTGTGGGAAGGGATCCTAGGGATGCGTAGCATGAGGCTCCATCCTTCGTGTGTACTCGAGTATTGTTGTTTTGTGTTAGGATCGAGTATAGGATTGAGTTTAGGATCGAGTCTAGATTGCCTTGTGTGTTGTTAGATCTTGGGGAGAGACTTGGGGAATTAGAGTCTTTGATTGTTGCATTGCGTTGCATTAGTTATTGTTGCACGTCTATTTCCCCGTATTGATTGTTTGTTTGATTGATTGTTTGTTTTTTATTTTGAGCATGGGCTGAAGGGGGTAGTTGTTGTTGTTGTTTATTGTTGGGAACTCACTGAGTAATTCTATGATTACTCATCCCCTCTTCTACTATGCAGGTAACCTTAGGGGTTCGGGCGTTTGCGGGGTGCGGAGGACAAGGCCAGGCGTAGTTTTCTGGTGTTGTTTGCAAAGACAAGATGTTTATATTTTCTCTCGCTTCGTTTTTCATGAGTACCCGTTTGACTCGTTGTTTTCTCTTTAATGATGTATTCTGAAGACTTTAGTCGAGTTCCCGACTTATAAAATAAATAAAAAATTATGTTGTTTTCTTAAAATCCCCGTAGAACGCTGATAATGAGTTTAGTCTGAACTTAACACAACTCTTGACGAAGGTACGGGTTGGCCAACCTTAGGCTGAGGTCAAGAGGGGCGGGTTTCGTGGTCGGACTGGTCGAGGATTTGAATTCGTTGAAGCTTTTTCTGGACTGGCTGCGGTGCTCGCCAACCTTGTGACACTTCCGGGACGTTCCGGGTTAGTCCGACCTAGGAAGGTCCGGGGGTGTTACACCAGTCGCCTGAGCAGCCACACGAACCGGAGGAGTAACCTCTGCCACAGGTGGATTCACCGTCAAGGTGAATGCCTGAGTCAAGGTCACCATCTGAGCTCCCATAAGTTTCATAGCATCCAGTATGTACCTCATAGATGGCTCAGCTACCACATCAACACCAGCAATCCCAGCATTGTCTGCACCAATGCCCGGATCATCATCAGCAGCAGCATTGGATGATACAGCATCGTCCACTTGGACTTGTTTTTGCTGACCATCCTCAGCATTCACACGAGTCTCAGTAAGAAAGATCAGATCCACTGGAAGTCCGGTCTCATTGTTATCCAACACCACATGAGTTGGTAACACTGTGGTTGGAATGGTTCCAGCTGGTAACACTGCGGTTTGAACAGCACCATCCTGTCCCACGGTTCCGGATGCTCCAGCCGTATCCTTTCCTCTCCGAGGCTTAGTCTTCTTAGTAACCTTAGGATTAGAACACACACAAAGGTTAGTTCACAACAGAACATACAAACCTCAAATCAATCCTAAGTTAAAACATTTCAAACAATCATATCAAGTAAAACAATCAACCTACCGTGAGTCTCAACAGCCGATGTGTGGTGAACCAATAACCCAAACAAATCCTAGAATCAAGCATGTTTTGATACCAACTTGTAAGACCCGATCCTGGATTCCTCAATCCAACCAGACCGCGGTCTTACCAAAAAATCCTAACAAGTTTGATTTCGTTAATTTCGATTCAAGAGAATATTTTCCTAAGTATTTATCAGAGATTTGAGGTTCATTGACAACAGAATACACGCAGAAGCAATGAGAAAAATAGATACTCCAAAGATAGATAAAACATAAACAAATATCATTCCTTCGTTCAGCAGAAACAAGTTGCACAATAGGATAAAGCATAAGTTCACAAGTTCAACAATAGACTACTAAGATAACACGACAGTTATGTATGAGCCATTCACCAAACATCTTCCCATGGCCTAAATCCTCACGGAGCCTTTCTTTACCACACTCCAAGTCTGTAGCTGAGACCAACAGAATCACACAACACAAACGCATGATCATTTTATTACACAAGAATACTATCACACTGCATGGTTGGAATCGATTCTAAACACCACTTTACACATCAATGCCACTTCTGGCCATTTTCAAAAGTACTCCAAAATTAATTAAAATTCATGAAAACTAATTATAATTCCCAACAAAGAGATTCCCATGATCAGAATCCAATGAATAAACCCAGACCCTATGGATTACGATCATGATCAGTCAAATAAATCAAAACTGAACATCATCAAATTAATTACGAAAAAACTATTTAAAATTCATGATAATTCATGATAACTATCACCTAAGACTATAATCACTAATTTGATCACTAATTTGATCCGGCCAAGGCCTAGAATCAGAGTCTTCATACCTGAAACATCAACATCCAATACCACAACAAGAAATATATGAAGAACAGAGTATAATATCAGAGTAAGGTGTAACCATCCGAGCCAGACATATCCATAACAACATATGGCTTAACCATCGGTTATGTTCACTGGTTCTTGGCCACACCTCTCGTCTTACGATTACGATCTCCAGGGGCCGACTCCTTCTCCATCTCCATCTTCTTCTCTTTGTCTTTCTGCCTTGTATCCATCCTTTCCAACTTCACCCACTGATCCCACTGGAATCAATCAAAGGAAACACCACAAATCGGTTTCTCTTTCTCTTTCTCTCTCAAAGTTCTTCTCTGAGTTTTCTCTGGTTTCTTTGGATAATATTTCGACAGACAGGAGTAAAATGGAGAAGAAATCAACTATAACTTACTTTCCCAACCGCCGGCCGAGTAGTTTCTCAAAGTAAAGAAAATTGAGCATTTTCATCTCATAATGGGCGGTTTCTCCCTTTCTTCCTTTCCACAAAATCTATTCAAACTTAAACAGAACCGGATCCAATTAAATAACAATCAACAATAACCGATCCCAATCAGACCCACCGGTTTGGTCCGCAACCGCTCAGATCCCACCACACTGGTCCAAACCGGAACACTCCTCCCAGCTGAGATGAACTGTCCCATAACTGTTCCCAGCTGAGTGAGCTAATATTCCAGCTCCTGTGAGCTGATCAAGTCACTGTGAACTGATCTCCATCTGACTGAAGTCTTGTGGGCTGTTTTCCAGCTGAACCTAGCTGATTGAGCTGAACCCGGACCTCATACAGCTTCCGATTCAATCTTCCAACACTTTTCCCACTCATCTTTCCCAATTCCTGGTTAAGTCTCAGTTCCCTGATGCACTTAACCCTTATTCCGGACCATGGAACGCTTGTCTCAAAGTCTTACAACCTGACTGGTGGGGTTTCTCGCACCATGGTCCATCCGGAAGATCCTATCTAGGATCAGGGACATGACAAGACTGGTCCATCAGACCATGAAAAATTGACTCATACGTACTGATAGGCGGATATGATCAGCTTTAACTATACTTAATGGAAGGATTTAACTGAACAGACCATGGACTGTCTGGACTGGTCCCATCAGTACTTGAAAAATGACCCATGCGTACTGATAGGCTGATAAGATCAGTCATCCGTACTGCCTGGATGGACCAAGGACTATCCATACTGGTCCATCAGACCATGAAAGATCGAACCATGCGTACTGATAGGCTGGTATGATCAGACTTAACTGTATTGAATGGAAGGATATAACTCAATGGACCATGGACTGTCCGGACAGGTCCCATCAGTACATGAAAAATTACTCATACGTGCTGATATGATGATACGATTAGCCATTCGTACTGCCTGGATGGACCAAGGACTGTCCAAACTGGTCCATCAGACCATAAAAAATCGACCCGTACGTACTGATAGGCTGATATGATTAGCCTTAATTGTACTGAATGGAAGGATTTAACTCAACAGACCATGGACTATCCAGACTGGTTCCATCAGTACATGAAAAATGACCCATACATACTGATAGGCTGATACGATCAGACATTCGTACTGCCTGGATGGACCAAGGACTGTCCAGACTGGTCCATCAGGCCATGAAAAATCGACCCATACATACTGATAGGCTGAAATGATTAGCCTTATCAAAACTGAAGGGAAGGATTTAACACAAAGGACCATGGACTGTCTGGACTGGTCCAATTAGTACATGAAATATGACATATACGTAATGATAGGCTGATACGATCAGCCATCCGTACAGCCTGGAAGGACCAAGGACTGTCCAGACT
>MU106708.1:42114-66075 GCA_012274485.2 Sinapis alba
CATTTTACAAGTACTGAAATGATTAGCCTCATCCAAACTGAATGGGAGGATTTAACTCAACATACCATGGACTGTCTGGACTGGTCCCATCAGTACATGAAAAATGACATATACATACTAATAGGCTGATACAATGAGACATCCATACTGCCTGGATGGACCAAGGACTGTCCAGACTGGTCCATCAGGCCCTGAAAAATTGACCCATAAATACTGATAGGCTGATATGTTCAGGCTTAACCGTACTGAATGGAAGGATATAACTCAACGGACCATCGACTGTCCAGACTGGTGCCATCAATACATGAAAAATAACCCGCAAGTGGATTAGTCTGAAGAATCAATCTACAAACACTCTTGAACGTAGATCGAGTGGGGAAATGGTTCTCCCATCTTTGGTTCTTCTTGATACTCAAATGACGCTCCTGCTCCGGATCAATCTCTTCGTCAAATTCAAAGTCGGCTCCAGTCCAGCGCATCGGAAGCAAGTCGGCTAGATGAAGGCTTATTTCCTTCTCGGCTGCGGCTTTATCCTTGGTAGTAGGAGGAAGTTCTTCTGGTTGTGAACTCGGTAATACCTCCTGTGCCGCGTCATCTACGGCAACTTGACCTGAAGCCTCTCTTTCCTCGAGATCTAGGCTGAATTGAACGATGCTACGCTCGTTCTCGTCCAATTCAGCTAAATCTGCACTCGTCGGTCTCGGAATCATTCCTTCGAGTGTAATCGCTCTGGGGCCGAGAAGTCGTGGGGAGCTGCTGTTATCGGAATCGGAGGCGGTGGCAATCGCTTTTCCTTTCAATGAGAAACGGCGGATGGGAGAAGTCATCTTGATCGGAAAGTTAAGTTCTAGAAAGAGAAAGAAGAGAGAAGTCAGAGAGAATGAAATACCTTACTCTATCGAAGCAACGAACAACAGATAGAAGAATCGGAAATGAAAGGAGGTTTTTATAGATAACTTGGTTCGGAAGACGAGCAGTCGTCATAATTAGGTCTAAAGACCTATGGACGATGACACGTGTCCCACTAACTTCAAATCTCGAGAAAACATGGAAGAAAAGCGCGTGGCGGTTAAAAATCATATAAACATACCGAGATAGGCTACAACAAAACTGGAGACAATCTCGCAAGACCGATAACCGATATCACATCATCAACGAACCCATTCATAGAAATTCATCGGAAAGCATCGAGATGACGTTTTCGACGAACTGGGGGGGACTTATTGTTGGGGATAGATTGCATCTACCCCCATAGGCCCCTCTTGACGAGATCTCGGCCCAATGAGAAGTGTCGAAGTCGGCCCATACGGCCCAGAACCGACTTTCGGGCATATATATATAGAGAAAGTCGAATTGAAGAGAGACACACATATATTGGAGAATAAGCCTAGAAACTAGGGTTTCCTTTGAATTACTTGTTCTTGCTTTATTCTTCATATAAACTCTCAAGTTCATTCAATAAAGACTCGATTTGTTCTCTAAATCATCTATTTGCCAAAACTCACAATCGAAATCGATAATTTCACAAGATCACCAATTTCAGATTCAACAGCTGATATGTTCATCCTTAACCGTACTGAATGGAAGGATATAACTCAACGGACCATCGACAGTCCAGACTGGTCCCATCAGTACATGATAAATGACCCATACGTACTGATAGGCTGATACGATCAGCCATCCGTACTGCCTGGAAGGACCAAGGACAGTCCAGACTGGTCCAGGGCATGAAAAATCGACCCATACGTACTGATAGGCTGATATGATCCGACTTAACCATACTGAGAGAAAGGATATAACATCAATGGACCATGTACTGTCCGGACTGGTCCCATCAGTACATGTAAAATGACTCATACGTGCGGATATGATGATACGATTAGCCATCTGTACTGCCTGGATTGACGAATGACTGTCCAGACTGGTCCATCAGGACATGAAAAATCGACCCGTAAGTACTTATAGGCTGATATGATTTGCCTTAACCGTAATGAATGGAAGGATTAAACTCAACGGACCATGGACTGTCCAGACTGTTCCCATCAGTACAGGAAAAATGACCCATACGTACTGATAGGCTGATAGGATCAGCCATCCGTACTGCCTGGAAGGACCAAGGACTGTCCAGACTGGTCCATCAGGGCATGAAAAATTGACACATACGTACTGATAGGCTGATATGTTCAGCCTTCACCGTACTGAATGGAAGGATATAACTCAACGGACCATCGACTGTCCAGACTGGTCCCATCAGTACATGAAAAATGACCCATACGTACTGATAGGCTGATACGATCAGCAATCCGTACTGCCTAGAAGGACCAAGCGATGTCGAGACTGGTCCATCAGGGCATGAAAAATCGACCCATGTGACTCCTCAATGGCTGGATCAATGGTTCACACCATGATCAAACCCAACACAATCCATGATCCATCATGGATCACTATCCAATGAATATCATCTAACTATCATCCCACATGGATGAGTTAGATCAGCAATGATCCGCCCCTTCTCTCAGGGTCATGTATCCTTAGTTTACATCACAATATATGGTCTTCAGTGGGCGTGCCATACCTGGCGTTAACCACACCACAAGAGACAGCAATATAACTAGAAAGTAATCATAAACATGTTACCTTATCAATGATGTTTGTAGATCTTGTGCCATCCCTTATCAAGTGCGGCCTTGCTATTCCAGAGTACACCTCCATCAAGTCTTATCACATACCTCCAGTATTGATAAGATCCAATCAAGGATCGCACCAAAGTTCCCATCCATAGAACTCCCATGAAACCAGTTTCTGCACTGCATCCACTTTCAGGGCTGTCTTGGCCTTTGAGAGTAGAGTCCGGTCTTCCCCCTTCTATCCTTACCATTTGCGTGTGTTCCCAGGAAACATAGGAAGCCTAGGATGTATCCATCCATGATCAAATACCACCCAAGGGTCGTGCCTGACTTTCCCCTTTGTGGGTAATGAAACTGCCTTTCTACACGCATCTGCCTTCAAGGCTATCTCAGTCATTGGAATTGAATTCCGGTCCTCCATATTATCTCCAGGCTATTTTCGTGTGTTCAATGGATGTAGAGTAAGCCCAGGGCGTGGCAAAGAATAATCAAAACCCATCAGAGGGTCGTTCTCCACTCCCCTCTTGATTGCCCTCTAAACTGCCTCTTTGCTGCCTTCACACCACTCCTGGTCTTGGATGTTGAATCCGACCATCTCTATGTTTTTCTCTGATTTTCTTTGTGTTTCAGGGTGAAGAAGGAATCCCTGTCGTGCCTGCAAATGCACGGACTTTCCTGCCTTATATAGAAGAAGGGGTGGTTACTTCTTAACCATTGCATCCCTTCGGTATCAATTCTGGCCATTGATTTAATCAGTGGTCCAGATCACACCCATTCGACCATAACTGCCTCCGTTGCCATCCCTTGGTCAGTAACTGTACTCTGTCATATCCCCCACGTGCCTAGATCCAATACCCAGCCCCTGGACAGAGCATATGGACCACCTGATCCATTGCCCCAATCGTCGGACCACACGGACCATCCACCTGACCCGACTACAGCCCAGACTGGTCCAACTGCCCAAGACTTGAACAATCAGTCCAGCTGAGTTGAGCTGACCCCCAGATTACCTAGCTGAGTGAGCTAGTCCATCCAGCTCAGGGAACTGACACACTCTACTTGAGCTCCAACCGAGCTCCGTTCAGCTAGTTGAGCTTCTTGTTTGCATCGCCTAGCTGTTGTATACTGCGTCCAGCTTTCTTTTTTATCTTATTCAATCCTTCTAAGTCCCTTGGTCTATTTCCAGACTTAGAATAAGGTTTCCCATGATCCACTCTGATCATTTCAGTTCATCAAGCTTCACCCGGACTTGGTCCAGCTACCGAATTGCTCATGCAACTCTTTTGAGCTTGCCTCTTCCTTGTTTTGGTTAAGTTCCAACTATCTGATTCCCTTAACCACGATCTTGGACCATGAGACGATTGTATTTAAGTCATGTGACCTGACTGGCGCATCTTCTCACACCATGGCTGTGCCCGAAGGCCTTATCTAGAATCAGGGACATGACAAGTCTCCCCCACTTGAGATGGATTCGTCCTCGAATCCAGTGGTGCTGACCTCTTGTCTTATGACAAAGGTTCCAACCGAGAACTCCTTTGCACCCGGAACATGGAACATGCTGGATTGATTCTTCCTAACCAATCTGTTTGCATCTCCTCCATGTTCTTTCTCACTGATCTCATCTTTGATCAGCATATCAAAAAGTCTCCCCCACTTGATAGGGATTTAACCCGAAATCTTATCAAGTGGTCCATATGGTTTTCGCTTATGGCACCCTTACTTGGCTACCTTGACCACAGCCGAGGGTCCATCTAGCACCCATACAAAGATATGACTTGCGTCATTGGCCCAACTCTCAGGTTGCGGTCCTAGTAGACACCAAGTCCATATCTCTCTTTAGAATATCGTCTACTCTAGACTTTATTCTTTTCGGATCTTAGTCCATGACTAGATCGTTTCCAGTCCCAAGGAACATGCTATGTACTTTGAGCCTCAGCAGATTTAACCAATCTCCAAGCCACTCGATGCACCAGCCAAATCCTAGTGAACATGTTCCAATCGTTAGGCCGCTCACTCTACCATGAGTCCTAACAGATTGTTTTGTAACCTTAAGTCCTTCCCGGACACTAAGGTTTACGATTCCTTAACCAGCCACAACCTTTCCCAGCTTGGCCAAATTGTGGTCTTAGTCTCTAACAGACTAAACCGCCTCAACTTGACTTTTGTCCATCACCGGACTTTGTCATATTTTGATCCTGGTCCATTCAGGACATGATCATATTCTGGTCATGGTCCACTCAAGGACTCGACCGTGCATCCCGACCATAGGTCCATCTCCGAGTAGGTCATGTCTTGATCCTCGTCCCTCACCGGACTTGATCATATTGCGGTTCTGGTCCACTCCGGGACTCAACCGTCTCACCCCAACCATAGGTCCATCTCCGACTTGGTTGTAATGCGATCCTTGTCCCTCACTGGACTCGATTGCTGTAACCCAACCCTAGGTCAATCTCCGACTTGGTTGTACTGTGATCCTTGTCCCTCGCTGAACTTGATCTTGTTCGGACTCATTTGCGTATGCCAACCCTGGTCCCTCTCTGGACGGTTGCATACCAAACCTGGTCCTCAATTGCTCGGCCATCTCGGCAAGAGCCATTCTGTAGGGACTTTTGGATCATGGGGCCGTCCCTGGTCCAGTTCTATTATGAATGGGTCCAACCTATCAGGGGGAATGCCCTGTAGTGACCTAAACACATCATGGAACTCTCGGACCAGCGGTATTCCCTCCGGGTCACCACCCCCTACGACCTCCTTAGTGGCGTTTGTGGCCAGATAAGCTTCAGAACCCTTCCTCAGCATCCTCTCAACATGGATTGCTGACACCACCAAGCATCCAGAGATCGGACGTATACCTTGGAACCTGATTGGAGATCCACACCCACTCTCAAACTGCACGCGCTCCCGGTGACAGACAAGAGTGGCCTGATCCTTTCCAAGCCTGTCCACACCTAATATCACCTCGTGATTGTTTATGTGGACTACCACAAGATCCACAGGCATGACCCTGTCTTGGATCACCACTGGGATGTCCTGAATCACCCCTAGTGAACTCATAACTGCTCACCGGCCGCGTTCACTACCCCAGGACAATGCCCTGTTCCCAACTGGAACAACCACAAGATCCACAGGCATGACCCTTTCTTGGATCACCAATGGAATGTCCTGAATCAACCCTAGTGAACTCATAACTTGCCCACAGGCCGCGTTCAATACCCCAGGACAATTCCCTGTTCCCAATTGGAATAACCCTTTTTCGAGCATCCCTGGACTCACAAAACTATGTGTAGCTCCAGTATCAAAAAGTACGTGTGTTTCCACACCACCGATCATTAAGTACTTAGATGAATAGGATTTTCGGTTTGATCACACATTTGGAAAACGTCCCATACCATTCTCCAAAGCATCACACTTCTGTGAAAAATCCCTATAATTCACAAAAGTGTTTATAGTATACCTCAAACCTCATCATACTAAGGTACTTAACATCGTGTTTCCAATTCCTCTTGGAATTGACCCATTCCATTCACTTCATCTGAAGGAATCCTACCTTGGCTTACACAAAGTCCAAGCTGATCCATCTGATCACAAGCCCGCTCATGTACTAGCCATGTAGCGTCTCCCTTAGACCAACATGAACACCGCATATGCTCACTTGTTTTGAACGACCACCAAGGAGTACTACTAACCCCTAAGAGAGTGTTGCACGTTTTTTTCAACCTACGCCACTCTCTTGTCCATGTTACTTCCTTTGTTCAGGTCGACCATACAAAGATCTTGCATTGCATCCATCGTCCATTCCGTCTATTACTTCCAAACAACTAGATAACTAACCATTCTATTTTCAGGGTCTTGCCCTTGGAGAGTACATCTTGGCTAAGCCGGTTCACCTTGGAACTTCCCCGTTCACAAGCATGATACCCCAACTTACCTCAACTCCCACTTGGGTCACCCCAGTAAGGAACCATGGTCATCTTAGCTTTCAGAAATAATTGCGATTATAGATTGACTCATACATACTGATAGGCTGGTATGAACAGCCATCCGTACTTACTGGAAGGACCAAGGACTGTCCAGACTGGTCCATCAGGCCTTAAAAAATTGACTCATACATACTGATAGGCTGATATGATCAGCCTTAACCGTACTGAATGGAAGGATTTAACTCAACGGACCAAGGACTGTCCGGACTGGTCCCAACAGTACATGAAAAACGTCCCATACGTACTGATAGGCTGGTACGATCAGCCATCCGTACTGCCTATAAGGACCAAGGTCTTTCCAGACTTGTCCAACAGGCCACGAAAAATCAACCCAGACGTACTGATAGGCTTATATGATCAGCCTTATCCGTACTGAATGGAAGGATTTAAATCAACGGACTGTGGACTGTCCGGACTGGACCCATCCGTACATGAAAAATGACCCATACGTACTGATATGCTGATAAGATCAGCCATCCATACTGCCTTGAAGGACAAAGGACTGTCCAGACTGGTCCATCAGGCCATGAAAATTTGACTCATACGTACTGATAGGCTGATATGATCAGCATTAACCGTACTGAATGGAAGGATTTCATTAAACGGACCATGGACTGTCCGGACTGGTCCCGTCAGTACATGAAAAATGACCCATACGTACTGATAGGCTAGTACGATCAGCCATCCGTACTCTTTGGAAGGACCAACGTCTGCCTAGACTGGTCAGACAGGCCATGAAGAATTGACCCATACGTACTGATAGGTTTATATGATCAGCCTTATCCGTACTGAATGAAAGGATTTAACCCAACGGACCATGGACTGTCCGGACTGCTCCCATCAGTACATGAAAAATGCCCCATACGTACTGATAGGCTGATACGATCAGCCATCCGTACTGCCTGGAAGGACCAAGGGCTGCCCAGACTGGTCCAACAGGCCATGTAAAATTGACCCATACATATTGATAGGCTTATATGATCAGCCTTATCCGTACTGAATGGAAGGATTTAACTCAACAGACCATGGACTGTCCGGACTGGTCCTATCAGTACATGAAAAATGACCCATACATACTGATAGGCTGATACGATAAGCTATCCGTACTGCCTGGAAGGACAAAGGACAGTCCAGACTGGTCCATCAGGCAATGAAAAATTGACTCAAACGCACTGTTAGGCTGATATGATCAGCCTTAACCATACTGAATGGAACGATTTAACTCAACGGACCATGGACTGTCCGGACTGGTCCCAACAGTACATGAAAAATAACCCATACGTACTGATAGGCTGGTACGATCAGCTATCCGTACTGCCTGGAAGGACCAAGGACTGTCCAGACTGGTCCATCAGGCCATGAAAAATCGACCCATACGTACTGATAGGCTGATATGATCAGCCTTAACCGTACTGAATGAAAGGATTTAACTCAACATACCATGGACTGTCCGGACTGGTCCCAATAGTACATTAAAAATGACCCATACATACTGATAGGCTGGTACAATCAGCCATCCGTATTGCCTGGAAGGACCAATGACTGTTCAGACTGGTCCATCAGGCCATGAAAAATCGACCCATACGTACTGATTGGCTGAAATGATCAGCCTTATCCAAACTGAATGGAAGGATTTAACTCAGCAGACCATAGACTGTCCAACAGGCCATGAAAAATCGACCCATACGTACTGATAGGCTTATATGATCAGCCTTATCCGTACTGAATGGAAGGATTTAATTCAACGGACCATGGACTCTCCAAACTGGTCCCATTAGTAAATTAAAAATGACCCATACATACTGATAGGCTGGTACGATCAGCCATCCATACTGTCTGGAAGGACAAAGGTCTTCCCAGACTGGTCCAACAGGCCATGAAACATCAAACCAGACAGACTGATAGGCTTATATGATCAGCCTTACCCGTAATGAATGGAAGGATTTAACTCAACGGACCATGGACTGTCCGGACTGGTCCCAACAGTACATGAAAAATGACCCATATGTATTGATAGGCTGGTACGATCAGCCATCCGTACTGTTTGGAAGGACCAACGTCTGCCTAGACTGGTCCAACAGGCCATGAAGAATTGACCCATACGTACTGATAGGTTTATATGATCAGCCTTATCCGTACTGAATGAAAGGATTTAACTCAACGGACAATGGACTGTCCGGACTGCTCCCATCAGTACATGAAAAATGACCCATACGTACTGATAGGCTGATACGATCAGCAATCCATACTGCCTGGAAGGACAAAGGACAGTCCAGACTGGTCCATCAGGCAATGAAAAATTGACTCAAACGCACTGTTAGGCTGATATGATCAGCCTTAACCATACTGAATGGAACGATTTAACTCAACGGGCCATGGACTGTCCGGACTGGTCCCAACAGTACATGAAAAATGACCCATACGTACTGATAGGCTGGTACGATCAGCTATCCGTACTGCCTGAAAGGACCAAGACTGTCCAGACTGTCCAGACTGGTCCATCAGGCCATGAAAAATCGACCCATACGTACTGATAGGCTTATATGATCAGCCTTATCCGTACTGAATGGAAGGATTTAATTCAACGGACCATGGATTGTCCAAACTGGTCCCATTAGTACATTAAAAATGACCCATACGTACTGATAGGCTGGTACGATCAGCCATCCAAACTGTCTGGTAGGACCAAGAACTTCCCAGACTGGTCCAACAGGCCATGAAAAATCGACCCAGACAGACTGATAGGCTTATATGATCAGCCTTACCCGTACTGAATGGAAGGATTTAACTCAACGGACCATGGACTGCCCGGACTAGACCCATTAGTACATGAAAAATGACCCTTACGTATTGTTAGGCTGATAAGATCAGCCATCCGTACTGCCTGGAAGGACAAAGGACTGTCCAGACTGGTCCATCAGGCCATGAAAAATTAACTCATATGTAATGATAGGCTGATATGATCAGCCTTATCCGTACTGAATGGAAGGATTTAACACAACGGACCATGGACTGTCCGGACTGGTTCTATCAGTACATAAAAAATGACCCATACATACTGATAGGCTGATACGATCAGCAATCCCTACTGCCTGGAAGGACAAAGGACAGTCAAGACTGGTCCATCAGGCCATGAAAAGTTGACCCATACGTACTGATAGACAGAAATGATCAGCCTTATCCAAACTTAATGGAAGGATTTAACTCAACGAGCCATGGACTGTCCGCACTGGTCCCATAGGTACATTAAAAATGACCCATACATACTGATAGGCTGGTACGATCAACCATTTGTATTGCCTGGAAGGACCAATGACTGTTCAGACTGGTCCATCTGCCCATGAAAAATCGACCTATACGTACTGATAGGATGATATGATCAGCCTTAACCATACTGAATGGAAGGATTTAACTCAACAGACCATGGACTGTCCAACAGGCCATTAAAAATCAACCCATACGTACTGATAGGCTTATATGATCAGCCTTATCCGTATTGAATGGAAGGATTTAATTCAACGGACCATGGACTGTCCAGACTGGTCCCATTAGTACATTAAAAATGACCCATACATACTGATAGGCTGGTACGATCAGCCATCCGTATTGTCTGGAAGGACCAAGGTCTTCCCAGACTGGTCCAACAGGCCACGAAAAACACAACCTAGACAGACTGATAGGCTTATATGATAAGCCTTACCCGTACTGAATGGAAGGATTTAACTCAACGGACCATGGACTGCCCGGACTAGACCCACCAGTACGTGAAAATTGACCCTTACGTATTGTTAGGCTGATAATATCAGCCATCCGTACTGCCTGGAAGGACAAAGGACTGTCCAGACTGGTCCATCAGGCCATGAAAAAATAACTCATACGTAATGATAGGCTGATATGATCAGCCTTATCCGTACTGAATGGAAGGATTTAACACAACGTACCATGGACTGTCCGGACTGGTTCTATCAGTACATAAAAAATGACCCATACATACTGATAGGCTGATACGATCAGCAATCCCTACTGCCTGGAAGGACAAAGGACAGTCCAGACTGGTCCATCAGGCCATGAAAAGTTGACCCATACGTACTAATAGACAGAAATGATCAGCCTTATCCAAACTTAATGGAAGGATTTAACTCAACGGGCCGTGGACTGTCCGGACTGGTCCCAAAAGTACATTAAAATGACTCATACATACTGATAGGCTGGTATGATCAACCATCCGTATTGCCTGCAAGGACCAATGACTGTTCAGACTGGTCCATCAGGCCATGAAAAATCGACCCATACGTACTGATTGGCTGAAATGATCAGCCTAAATCCAAACTGAACCATAGACTGTCCAACAGGCCATGAAAAATCGACCCATACGTATTGATAGGCTTATATGATCAGCCTTATCCGTACTGAATGGAAGGATTTAATTCAACGGACCAAGGACTGTCCAAACTGGTTCCATAAGTACATTAAAAATGACCCATACATACTGATAGGATGGTACGATCAGCCATCTGTACTGTCTGGAAGGACCAAGGTCTTCCCAGACTGGTCCAACAGGCCATGAAAAATCAACCCAGACAGACTGATAGGCTTATATGATCAGCCTTACCCGTACTGAATGGAAGGATTTACTCATAGGACCATGGACTCTCCGGACTGGTCCCAACAGTACATGAAAAATGACCCATACGTACTGATAGGCTGGTACGATCAGCCATCCGTACTGTTTGGAAGGACCAACGTCTGCCTAGACTGGTCCAACAGGCCATGAAGAACTGACCCATACGTACTGATAGGATTATATGATCAGCCTTATCCGTACTGAATGAAAGGATTTAACTCAACGAACCATGGACTGTCTGGACTGCTCCCATCAGTACATGAAAAATAACCCATACGTACTGATAGGCTGATATGATCAGCCTTATCCGTACTGAATGGAAGGATTTAATTCAACGGACCATGGACTGTCCAAACTGGTCCCATTAGTACATTAAAAATGACCCATACGTACTGATAGGCTGGTACGATCAGCCATCCAAACTGTCTGGTAGGACCAAGGTCTTCCCAGACTGGTCCAACAGGCCATGAAAAATCGACCTAGACAGACTGATAGGCTTATATGATCAGCCTTACCCGTACTGAATAGAAGGATTTAACTCAACGGACCATGGACTGCCCGGACTAGACCCATTAGTACATGAAAATGACCCTTACGTATTGTTAGGCTGATAAGATTAGCCATCCGTACTGCCTGGAAGGACAAAGGACTGTCCAGACTGGTCCATCAGGCCATGAAAACTTAACTCATACGTAATGATAGGCTGATATGATCAGCCTTATCCGTACTGAATGGAAGGATTTAACACAACGGACCATGGACTGTCCGGACTGGTTCTATCAGTACAAAAAAAATGAATTTTACATACTGATAGGCTGATACGATCAGCAATCCCTACTGCCTGGAAGGACAAAGGACAGTCCAGACTGGTCCATCAGGCCATGAAAAATCGACCCATACGTACTGATAGGCTGATATGATCAGCCTTAACCGTAATGAATGGAAGGATTTAACTCAACATACCATGGACTGTCCAGACTGGTCCCAATAGTACATTAAAAGTGACCCATACATACTGATAGGCTGGTACAATCAGCCATCCATATTGCCTGGAAGGACCAATGACTATTCAGACTGGTCCATCAGGCCATGAAAAATCGACCCATACGTACTGATTGGCTGAAATGATCAGCCTTATCCAAACTGAATGGAAGGATTTAACTCAGCAGACCATAGACTGTCCAACAGGCCATGAAAAATCGACCCATACGTACTGATAGGCTTATATGATCAGCCTTATCCGTACTGAATGGAAGGATTTAATTCAACGGACCATGGACTGTCCAAACTGGTCACATTAGAACATTAAAAATGACCCATACATACTGATAGGCTGGTACGATCAGCCATCCGTACTGTCTGGAAGGACCAAGGTCTTCCCAGACTGGTCCTACAGGCCATGGAAAATCAACCCAGACAGACTGATAGGCTTATATGATCAGCCTTACCCGTACTGAATGGAAGGATTTAACTCAACGGACCATGGACTGCCCGGACTAGACCCATCAGTACATGAAAAATGACCCTTACATATTGTTAGGCTGACAAGATCAGCCATCCGTACTGCCTGGAAGGACAAAGGACTGTCCAGACTGGTCCATCAGGCCATGAAAAATTAACTCATACGTAATGATAGGCTGATATGATCAGCCTTATCCGTACTGAATGGAAGGATTTAACACAACGGACCATAGACTGTCCGGACTGGTTCTATCAGTACATAAAAAATGACCCATACATACTGATAGGCTGATACGATCAGCAATCCCTACTGCCTGGAAAGACAAAGGACAGTCCAGACTGGTCCATCAGGCCATGAAAAGTTGACCCATACGTACTGATAGACAGAAATGATCAGCCTTATCCAAACTTAATGGAAGGATTTAGTTCATCGGACCATGGACTGTCCAAACAGGTCCCATTAGTACTTTAAAAATGACCCATACGAACTGAAAGGCTGGTACGTCTTGCCATCCGTACTGCCTGGAAGGACAAAGGACTGTCCAGACTGGTCCATCAGGCCATGAAAAATTAACTCATATGTAATGATAGGCTGATATGATCAGCCTTATCCGTACTGAATGGAAGGATTTAACACAACGGACAATGGACTGTCCGGACTGGTCCCATCAGTACATGAAAAATGACCCATACGTACTGATAGGCTGATACAATCAACAATCCGTACTGCCTGGAAGGACCAAGGTCTGCCCAGATTGTTCCAACAGGGCATGAAAAATCGACCAATTCGTACTGATAGGCTTATGATCAGCCTTATCTGTACTGAATTGAAGGATTTAATCCAACGGACCATGGACTGTCCAAACTGGTCCCATTAGTACATTAAAAATGACCCATAAGTACTGATAGGCTGGTACGATCAGCCATCCGTACTGCCTGGAAGGACCATGGACTGTCCAAACTGGTCCATCAGGCCATGAAAAATCGACCCATACGTACTGAAAGGCTGAAATGATCAGCCTTATCCAAACTGAGTAGAAGGACTTAACTCAACGGACCATGGACTGTCCGGACTGGTCCCATAAGTACAAGAAAAATGACCCATACGTACTGATAGGCTGATAAGATCAGCCATCCTTACTGCCCGGAAGGACAAAGGACAGACCGGACTGGTCCATCAGGCCGTGAAAAATCAACTCATACGTACTGAGAGGCTGATATGATCAGCCTTAACCGTACTGAATGGAAGGATTTAACTCAAGAGACCATGGACTGTCCGGACTGGTCCCAAATGTACATTAAAAATGACCCATACATACTGATAGGCTGGTATGATAAGCCATCCGTACTGCCTGGAAGGACCAAGGACTGTCCAGACTGGTCCATCAGGCAATGAAAAAATGGTCCATACGTACTGATAGACTCAAATGGTCAGCCTTATCCAAACTGAATGGAAGGATTTAACTCAACGGACCATGGACTGGTCCCATATGTACAAGAAAAATTACCCATACGTACTGATAGGCTGATAAGATCATCCATCCGTGCTGCCTGGAAGGACAACGGACAGTCCGGACTGGTCCATCAGGCCATGAAAAATTGACTCATACATACTGATAGGCTGATATGATCAGCATTAACCGTACTGAATGGAAGCATTAAACTCAACAGACCATGGAATCTCCGGACTGGTCCCAACAGTACATGAAAAAATGACCTATACGTACTGATAGGCTGGTACGATCAGCCATTCGTACTGTTTGGAAGGACCAACGTCTGCCTACACTGGTCCAACAGGCCATGAAAAATTGACCCATACGTACTTATAGGTTTATATTATCAGCCTTATCCGTACTAAATGGAAGGATTTAACTCAACGGAACATGGACTGTCCGGACTGGTCCTATCAGTACATGAAAAAGGACCCATACATACTGATAGGCTGATACGATCAGCAATCCGTACTGCCTGGAAGGACAAAGGACAGTCCATACTGGTCCATCAGGCAATGAAAAGTTGACCCATACGTACTGATAGACAGAAATGATCAGCCTTATCCAAACTAAATGGAAGGATTTAACTCAACGGGCCATGGACTGTCCGGACTGGTCCCAAAAGTACATTAAAAATGACCCATACATACTGATAGGCTGGTACAATCAGCCATCCGTACTGCCTCGAAGGAGGACTGTCTAGACTGGTCCATCAGGCCATGAAAAATTGACTCATACGTACTGATAATCTGATATGATAAGCCTTAACCGTACTGAATGGAAGGATTTAACTCAACGGACCATGGACTGTCCGGACTGGTTCCAACAGTACAAGAAAAATGACCAATACGTACTGATAGGCTAGTACGATCAGCCATCCGTACTGCCTGGAAGGACCAAGGACTGTCCAGACTGGTCCATCAGGCCATCAAAAATCGACCCATACGTATTGATAGGCTGAAATTATCAGCCTTATCCAAACTAAATGGAAAGATTAAACTCAACAGACCATCGACTGTCCGGACTGGTCTCATCAGTACATGAAAAATGACCCATACATACTGATAGGTTGATACCATCAGCCATCCATACTGCCTGGAACGACCAAGGTCTTCCCAGACTGGTCCAACAGGCCATGAAAAATTGACCCAGACGTACTGATAGGCTTATATGATCAGCCTTACCCGTACTGAATGGAAGTATTTAACTCAACGGACCATGGACTCTCCGGTATAGTCCCAACAGTACATGAAAAATTACCCATACATACTGATAGGCTGGTAAGATTAGCCAGCCGTACTGCCTGGAAGGACCAATGACTGTCCAGACTGGTCCATCAGGCCATGAAAAATTGATCCATACGTACTGATAGACTCAAATGGTCAGCCTTATCCAAACTGAATGGAAGGATTTAACTCAATGGACCATGGACTGTTCGGACTGGTCCCATAAGTACAAGAAAAATTACCCATACGTACTGATAGGCTGATAAGATCATCCATCGGTGCTGCCTGGAAGGACAAAGGACAGTCCAGACTGGTCCATCAGGCCATGAAAAATTGACTCATACATACTGAGAGGCTTATATGATCAGCCTTAACCGTACTTAATGGAATGATTTAACTCAACATACCATGGACTGTCCGGACTGGTCCCAATAGTACATTAAAAATGACCCATACATACTGATAGGCTGGTACAATCAGCCATCCGTATTGCCTGGAAGGACCAATGACTGTTCAGACTGGTCCACCAGGCCATCAAAAATCGACCCATACGTACTGATTGGCTGAAATGATCAGCCTTATCCAAACGGAATGGAAGGATTTAACTCAACAGACCATAGACAGTCCAACATGCCATGAAAAATCGACCCATACGTACTGATAGGCTTATATGATCAGCCTTATCCGTACTGAATGGAAGGATTTAATTCAACGGACCATGGACTGTCCAAACTGATCCCATTAGTACATTAAAAATGACCCTTACATAATGTTAGGCTGATAAGATCAGCCATCCGTACTGCCTGGAAGGACAAAGGACTGTCATGACTGGTCCATCAGGCCATGAAAAATTAACTCATACGTAATGATAGGCTGATATGATCAGCCTTATCCGTACTGAATGGAAGGATTTAACACAACGGACCATGGACTGTCCGGACTGGTCCTATCAGTACATAAAAAATGACCCATACATACTGATAGGCTGATACGATCAGCAATCCCTACTGCCTGGAAGGACAAAGGACAGTCCAGACTGGTCCATCAGGCCATGAAAAGTTGACCCATACGTACTGATAGACAGAAATGATCAGCCTTATCCAAACTTAATGGAAGTTTAGTTTAACGGACCATGGACTGTCCAAACTGGACTCATTAGTACTTTAAAAATAACCCATACGTACTGATAGGCTGGTACAATCAGCCATCCGTACTGCCTGGAAGGACCATGGACTGTCCAGACTGGTCCATCAAGCCATGAAAAATCGACCCATACGTACTGATAGGCTGAAATGATCGCCTTAACCGAATTGAATGGAAGGATTTAACTCAACGGACCATGGACTGTCCGAACTGGTCCTAAAAGTACATTAAAAATGACCCAAACATACTGATAGGCTGCTATGATCAGCAATCCGTACTTCCTGGAAGGACCAAGGACTGTCCAGACTTGTCCATCAGGCCATGAAAAATTGACTCATACATACTGATAGGCTGATATGATCAGCCTTAACCGTACTGAATGGAAGGATTTAACTCAACAGACCATGGACTGTCCGGACTGGTCCCATTTTGTACATGAAAAATAACCCATACGTACTCATATGCTGATAAGATCAGCCATCCGTACTGCCTTGAAGGACAAAGGACTGTCCAGACTGGTCAATCAGGCCATGAAAATTTGACTCATACGTACTGATAGGCTGATATGATCAGCATTAACCGTACTGAATGGAAGGATTTAACTCAACGGACCATGGACTCTCCGGACTGGTCCCAACAGTACATAAAAAATGACCCATACGTACTGATAGGCTGGTACGATCAGCCATCCGTACTGTTTGGAAGGACCAACGTCTGCCTAGACTGGTCCAACAGGCCATAAAAAATTGACCCATACGTACTGATATGTTTATATGATCAGCCTTATCCGTACTGAATGAAAGGATTTAACTCAACGGACCATGGACTGTCCGGACTGCTCCCATCAGTACATGAAAAATGACCCATACGTACTAATAGGCTGATACGATCAGCCATCCGTACTGCCTGGAAGGACCAAGGGCTTCCCAGACTGATCCAACAGGCCATGTAAAATTGACCCATACATACTGATAGGCTTATATGATCAGCCTTATCCGTACTGAATGAAAGGATTTAACTCAACGGACCATGGACTGTCCGGACTGGTCCTATCAATACATGAAAAATGACCCATGCATACTGATAGGCTGATACGATCAGCAATCCGTACTGCCTAGAAGGACAAAGGACAGTCCAGACTGGTCCATCAGGCAATGAAAAATTGACTCATATGTACTGTTAGGCTGCTATGATCAGCCTTAACCATACTAAATGGAACGATTTAACTCAACAGACAATGGACTGTCCGGACTGGTCCCATCACTACATGAAAAATGACCCATACGTACTGATAGGCTGATACGATCAACAATCCGTACTGCCTGGAAGGACCAAGGTTTGCCCAGATTGGTCCAACAGGCCACGAAAAATCGACCCATACGTACTGATAGGCTTATATGATCAGCCTTATATGTACTAAATGGAAGGATTTAATCCAACGGACCATGGACTGCCCAAACTGGTCCCATTAGTACATTAAAAATGACCCATAAGTACTGATAGGCTGGTACGATCAGCCATCCGTACTGCCTGGAAGGACCATGGACTGTCCAAACTGGTCCATCAGGCCATGAAAAATCGACCCATACGTACTGAAAGGCTGAAATGATCAGCCTTATCCAAACTGAATAGAAGGACTTAACTCAACGGACCATGGACTGTTCGGACTGGTTCCATAAGTACAAGAAAAATGACCCATACGTACTGATAGGCTGATAAGATCAGCCATCCGTACTGCCTGGAAGGACAAAGGACAGACCGGACTGTTCCATTAGGCCATGAAAAATTGACTCATACGTACTGAGAGGCTGATATGATCAGCCTTAACCGTACTGAATGGAAGGATTTAACTCAACAGACCATGGACTGTCCGGACTGGTCCCAAATGTACATTAAAAATGACCCATACATACTGATAGGCTGGTATGAATCAGCCATCCGTACTGCCTGGAAGGACCAAGGACTGTCCAGACTGGTCCATCAGGCCATGAAAAATCGACTCATACATACTGATAGGCTGATATGATCAGCCTTAACCGTACTGAATGGAAGGATTTAACTCAACGGACCATGGACTGTCCGGACTGGTCCCAACAGTACATGAAAAATGTCCCATACGTACTGATAGGCTGGTACGATCAGCCATCCGTACTGCCTGGAAGGACCAAGGTCTTCCTAGACTTGTCCAACAGGCCATGAAAAATCAACCATGGACTGTTCGGACTGGACCCATCAGTACATGAAAAATGACCCATACGTATTGATATGCTGATAAGATCAGCCATCCGTACTGCCTTGAAGGACAAAGGACTGTCCAGACTGGTCCATCAAGCCATGAAAAATTGACTCATGCGTACTGATAGGCTGATATGATCAGCATTAACCGTAGCGAATGGAAGGATTTAACTCAACAGACCATGGACTCTCCGGACTGGTCCCAACAGTACATGATCAAATGACCCATACGTACTGATAGGCTGGTACGATCAGCCATCCATACTGTTTGGAAGGACAAACGTCTGCCTAGACTGGTCCAACAGACCATGAAAAATTGACCCATACGTACTGATAGGTTTATATGATCAGCCTTATCCGTACTGAATGGAATGATTTAACTCAACGGTTCATGGACTCTCCGGACTGCTCCCATCAGTACAAGAAAAATGACCCATACGTACTGATAGGCTGATACGATCAGCCATCCATTCTGCCTGGAAGGACCAAGGTCTGCCCAGACTGGTCCAACAGGCCATGAAAAATTGACCCATACATACTGATAGGCTTATATGACCAGCCTTATCCGTACTGAATGGAAGGATTTAACTCAACGGACCATGGACTGTCCGGACTGGTTCCATAAGTACATGAAAAATGACCCATATGTACTGATAGGCTGATAAGATCAGCCATCCGTACTGCCTGGAAGGACAAAGGACAGTCAAGACTGGTCCATCAGGCCATGAAAAATCAACTCATACGTACTGAGAGGGCGATATGATCAGCCTTAACCGTACTGAATGGAAGGATTTAACTCAACAGACCATGGACTGTTCGGACTGGTCCCAAATGTACATTAAAAATGACCCATACATACTGATAGGCTGGTATGATCAGCCATCCGTACTGCTTGGAAGGACCAAGGACTGTCCAGACTGGTCCATCAGGCCATGAAAAATCGACTCATACATACTGATAGGCTGATATGATCAGCCTTAACCGTACTGAATGGAAGGATTTAACTCAACGGACCATGGACTGTCCGGACTGGTCCCAACAGTACATGAAAAATGTCCCATACATACTGATAGGCTGGTACGATCAACCATCCGTACTGCCTGGAAGGACCAAGGTCTTCCTAGACTTGTCCAACAGGCCATGAAAAATCAACCGAGACGTACTGATAGGCTTATATGATCAGCCTTATCCGTACTGAATAGAAGGATTTAACTCAACGGACCGTGGACTGTCCGGACTGGACCCATCAGTACATGAAAAATGACCCATACGTACTGATAGGCTGATAAGATCAGCCATCCGTACTGCCTGGAAGGAAAAAGGACTGTCCAGACTGGTCCATCAGGCCATGAAAAATTGACTCATACGTACTGATAGGCTGATAAGATCAGCCATCCGTACTGCCTGGAAGGACAAAGGACTGTCCAGACTGGTCCATCAGGCCATGAAAAATTGTCTCATACGCACTGATAGGCTGATATTATCTGCATTAACCGTACTGAATGGAAGCATTTAACTCAACGGACCATGGAATCTCCAGACTGGTCCCAACAGTACATGAAAAATGACCCATACGTACTGATAGGCTGGTACGATCAGCCATCCGTACTGTTTGGAAGGACCAACGTCTGCCTAGACTGGTCCAACAGGCCATGAAAAATTGACCAATACGTACTTATAGGTTTATATGATCAGCCTTATCCAAACTTAATGTAAGGATTTAACTCAACGGACCATGGACTGTCCGAACTGGTCCCGTCAGTACATGAAAAATGACCCATACATACTGATAGGCTGGTATGATCAGCCATCTGAACTGCCTGGAAGGACCAAGGACTGTCCAGACTGGTCCATCAGGCAATGAAAAATTGACTCATACATACTGATAGGCTGATATGATCAGCCTTAACAGTACTGAATGGAAGGATTTAAATCAACGGACCATGGACTGTCTGGACTGGTCCCAACAGTACATGAAAAGCGCCCCATACGTACTGATAGGCTGGTACGATCAGCCATCCGTACTGCCTGGAAGGACCAAGGTCTTCCCAGACTTGTCCAACAGGCCATGAAAAATTGACCCATGTGTACTGATAGGTTTATATGATCAGCCTTATCCGTACTGAATGGAAGGATTTAACTCAACGGACCATGGACTGTCCGGACTGCTCCCATCAGTACATGAAAAATGACCCATACGTACTGATAGGCTGATACGATCAGCAATCCGTACTGCCTGGAAGGACCAAGGTCTTCCCAGACTGGTCCAACAGGCCATGGAAAATTGATCCATACGTACTGATAGGCTTATATGATCAGCCTTATCCGTACTGAATGGAAAGATTTAACTCAACGGACCATGGACTGTCCGGACTGGTCCTATCAGTACATGAAAAATGACCCATACATACTGATAGGCTGATACGATCAGCAATCCGTACTGCCTGGAAGGACAAAAGAAAGTCCAGACTGGTCCATCAGGCAATGAAAAATTGACTCGTACGTACTGATAGGCTGATATGATCAGCCTTAACCATACTGAATAGAACGATTTAACTCAACGGACCATGGACTATCCGGACTGGTCCCAAAAGTACATGAAAAATGACCCATACATACTGATAGGCTGGTACGATCAGCCATCCGTACTGCCTGGAAGGCTAAGGACTGTCCATACTGGTCCATCAGGCTATGAAAAGTTGACCCATACGTACTGATATACAGAAATGATCAGCCTTATCCAAACTTAATGGAAGGATTTAACTCAACGGACCATGGACTGTCCGAGCTGGTCCCGTCAGTACATGAAAATGACCCATACGTACTGATAGGCTGATACGATCAACCATCCGTACTGCCTGGAAGGACCAAGGTCCGCCAGACTGGTCCAATAGGCCATGAAAAATTGACCCATGCGTACTGATAGGTTTATATGATCAGCCTTATCTGTACTGAATGGAAGGATTTAACTCAACGGACCATGGACTGTTCGGACTGCTCCTATCAGTACATGAAAAATGACCCATACGTACTGATAGGCTGATAAGATCAGCCATCCATACTGCCTGGAAGGACAAAGGACTGTCCAGGCTGGTCCGTCAAGCCATGAAAAATTGATTCATACGCACTGATAGGCTGATGTGATCAGCATTAACCGTACTGAATGGAACGATCTAACACAACGGACCATGGACTCTCCGGACTGGTCCCAACACTACATGAAAAATGACCCATACGTACTGATAGGCTGATACGATCAGCCATCCGTACTGCATGGAAGGACCAAGGACTGTCCAGACTGGTCGATCAGGCCATGAAAAGTTGACCCATACGTACTGATAGACAGAAATGATCAGCCTTATCCAAACTTAATGGAAGGATTTAACTCAACGGACTATGGACTGTCCAAACTGGTCCCGTCAGTACATGGAAAATGACCCATACGTACTGATAGGCTGATACGATCAACAATCCGTACTGCCTGGAAGGACCAAGGTCTGCCCAGACTGGTCCAACAGGCCATGAAAAATCGACCCATACGTACTGATAGGCTTATATGATCAGCCTTATCCGTACTGAATGGAAGGATGTAATTAAACGGACCATGGACTAACCAATCTGGTCCCATTAGTACATTAAAAATGACCCATACGCACTGATAGGCTGGTACGATCAGCCATCCGTACTACCTGGAAGGACCATGGACTGTCCAAACTGGTCGATCAGGCCATGAATAATCGACCCATACGTACTGATAGGCTGAAATGATCAGCCTTATCAAACTGAATGGAAGGATTTAACTCAATGGACCATGGACTGTACGGACTGGTCCCATAAGTACAAGAAAAATGACCCATATGTAATGATAGGCTGATAAGATCAGCCATCCGTACTGCCTGGAAGGACAAAGGATAGTCCAGACTAGTCCATCAGGCCATGAAAAATCGACTCATCCAAACTGAGAGGCTGATATGATCAGCCTTAACCGTACTGAATGGAAGGATTTAACTCAACAGACCATGGACTGTCCGGACTGGTCCCAAAAGTACATTAAAAATGACCAATACGTACTGATAGGTTGGTATTATCAGCCATCCGTACTGCCTACAAGGACCATGGACTGTCCTGACTGGTCCATCAAGCCATGAAAAATCGACCCATACGTACTGATAGGCTGAAATGATCAGCCTTAACCAAACTGAATGGAAGGATTTAACTCAACAGACCATGGACTGTCCGGACTGGTCCCATAAGTTCAAGAAAAATGACCCATACGTACTGATAGGCTGATAAGATCAGCCATCCGTACTGCCTAGAAGGACAAAGGACAGTCCAGAATGGTCCATCAGGCCGTGAAAAATCGACTCATACGTACTGAGAGGCTGATATGATCAGCCTTCACCGTACTAAATGGAAGGATTTAACTCAACAGACCATGGCCTGTCTGGACTGGTCCCAAAAGTACATTAAAAATGACCCATACATACTGATAGGCTGGTATGATCAGCCATCTGAACTGCCTGGAAGGACCAAGGACTGTCCAGACTGGTCCATCAGGCAATGAAAAATTGACTCATACATACTGTTAGGCTGATATGATCATCAGTACATGAAAAATGACCCATACATACTGATAGGCTGATACGATCATCAATCCGTACTGCCTGGAAGGACAAAGGACAGTCCAGACTGGTCCATCAGGGAATGAAAAGAATTGTTTAACTCAACGTACTGATAGGCTGATATGATCAGCCTTAACCATACTGAATAGAATTGTTTAACTCAACGGACCATAGACTGTCCGGACTGGTCCCAACAGTACATGAAAAATGACCCATACGTACTGATAGGCTGGTACGATCAGCCATCCGTACTACCTGGAAGGACCAATGACAGTCCAGACTGGTCCATAAGGCTATGAAAAGTTGACCCATACGTACTGATATACAGAAATGATCAGCCTTATCCAAACTTAATGGAGGGATTTAACTCAACGGACCATGGACTGTCCAAACTGGTCCCATCGGTACATGAAAAATGACCCATACGTACTGAAAGGCTGATACGATCAGCCATCCGTACTGTCTGAAAGGACCAAGGTCTGCCCAGACTGGTCCAACAGGCCATGAAAAATTGACCCATACGTACAGATAGGCTTAAATGATCAACCTT
>MU106708.1:66848-96656 GCA_012274485.2 Sinapis alba
GCCTTGAAGGACAAAGGACTGTCCAGACTGGTCCATCGGGCCTTGAAAAATTGACTCATACGTACTGATAGGCTGATATGATCAGCATTAACCGTACTGAATGGAAGGATTTAACTCAACGGACCATGTAGTCGCCGGACTGGTCCCAACAGTACATGAAAAATGACCCATACGTACTGATAGGCTGGTACGATCAGCCATCCGTACTGCCTGGAAGGACCAACGTCTGCCTAGACTGGTCCAACAGGCCATGAAAAATTGACCCATACGACTGATAGGTTTATATGATCACCCTTATCCGTACTGATTGGAAGGATTTAACTCAACGGACCATGGACTGTCCGGACTGCTCCCATCAGTATATAAAAAATGACCCATACGTACTGATAGGCTGATACGATCAGCCATCCGTACTGCCTGGAAGGACCAAGGTCTGCCCAGACTGGTCCAACAGGCCATGAAAAATTGACCCATACGTATTGATAGGCTTATATGATCAGCCTTATCCGTACTGAATGGAAGGATTTAACTCAACAGACCATGGACTGTCCGGACTGGTCCTATCAGTACATGAAAAATGACCCATACATACTGATAGGCTGATACGATCAACAATCCGTACTGCCTGGAAGTACAAAGGACAGTCCAGACTTGTCCATCAGGCAATGAAAAATTGACTCATACGTACTGATAGGCTGATATGATCAGCCTTAACCATACTGAATGGAAGGATTTAACTCAACAGACCATGGACTGTCCGGACTGGTCCCAACAGTACATGAAAAATGACCCATACGTACTGATACGCTGGTACGATCAGCCATCCGTACTGCATGGAAGGACCAAGGACTGCCCAGACTGGTCCATCAGGGCATGAAAAATTGACTCATACGTACTGATAGGCTGAAATGATCAGCCTTATCCAAACTGAATGGAAGGATTTAACTCAACGGACCATGGATTGTCCGGACTGGTCCCATAAGTACAAGAAAAACGACCCATATGTACTGATAAGCTGATAAGATAAGCCATCCGTACTGCATGGAAGGACAATGGATAGTCCAGACTGGTCCATCAGGCCATGAAAAATCTACTCATACGTACTGAGAGGCTGATATGATCATCCTTAACCGTACTGAATGGAAGGATTTAACTCAACAGACCAAGGACTGTCCAGACTGGTCCCAACAGTACATGAAAAATGACCTATACATACTGATAGGCTAGTACGATCAGCCATCCGTACTACCTGGAAGGACCAAGTACTGTGTAGACTGGTCCTTCAGGCCATCAAAAATCGACCCATACATACTGATAGGCTGAAATGATCAGCCTTATCCAAACTGAATGTAAGGATTTAACTCAACAGAACATGGACTGTCCGGACTAGTCCCATCAGTACATGAAAAATGACCCATACGTACTGATAGGCTGATACGATCAGCCATCCGTACTGCCTGGAAGGACCAAGGTCTGTCCAGACTGGTCCAACAGGCCATGAAAAATTGACCCATACGTATTGATAGGCTTATGTGATCAGCCTTATCCGTACTGAATGGAAGGATTTAACTCAACAGACCATGGACTGTCCGGACTGGTCCTATCAGTACATGAAAAATTACCCATACATACTGATAGGCTGATACGATCAACAATCTGTACTGCCTGGAAGGAAAAAGGACAGTCCAGACTTGTCCATCAGGCAATGAAAAATTGACCCATACGTACTGATAGGCTGATATGATCAGCCTTAACCATACTGACTGGAACGATTTAACTCAACGGACCATGGACTGTCCGGACTGGTCCCAACAGTACATGAAAAATGACCCATACGTACTGATACGCTGGTACGATCATCCATCCGTACTACATGAAAGGACCAAGAACTGTCCAGACTTGTCTATCAGGCCATGAAAAGTTGACCCATACATACTGATAGACAGAAGTAATCAGCCTTATCCAAACTTAATGGAAGGATTTAACTCAGCGGACTATGGACTTTCCGAACTGGTCTCGTCAGTACATGAAAAATGACCCATACGTACTGATAGGCTGATACGATCAACCATCTGTACTGCCTGGAAGGACCAAGGTCTGCCCAGACTTGTCCAACATGCGATGAAAAATCGACCCATACGTACTGATAAGCTTATATGATAATCCTTATCCGTACTGAATGGAAGTATTTAATTCAACGGACCATGGACTGTCCAAACTGGTCCCATTAGTACATTAAAAATGATCCATACGTACTGATAGGCTGGTACAATCAGCCATCCGTACTGCCTGGAAGGACCATGGATTGTCCAGACTGGTCCATCAGGCCATGAAAAATCGACCCATACGTACTGATAGACTGAAATGATCAGCCTTATCCAAACTGAATGGAAGGATTTAACTCAATGTACCATGGACTATCCGGACTGGTCCCATAAGTACAAGAAAAATGACCCATATGTACTGATAGGCTGATAAGATCAGCCATCCGTACTGCATGGAAGGACAAAGGACAGTCCAGACTGGTCCATCCGGCCATGAAAAATGGACTCATACGTACTGAGAGGCTGATATCATCAGCCTTAACCGTACTGAATGGAAGGATTTAACTCAACAGGCCATGGACTGTTTGGACTGGTCCCAAAAGTACATTAAAAATGACCCATACATACTGATAGGCTGGTATGATAAGCCATCCGTACTGCTTGGAAGGACCAAGGACTGTCCAGACTGGTCCATCAGGCCATAAAAAATCAACTCATACATACTGATAGTCTGATATGATCAGCCGTAACCATAAAAATTAACAGACCATGGACTGTCCGAACTGGTCCCAACAGTGATGAAAAATGACCCATACGTACTGATAGGCTGGTACGATCAGCCATCCGTACTGATAGGCTGGTACGATCAGCCATCCCTACTGCCTGGAAGGAGCAAGGACTATGTAGACTGGTCCATCAGGCCATCAAAAATCGACCCATACGTACTGATAGGATGTAATATCCAAACTGAATGGACGGATTTAACTCAACAGACCATGGACAGTCTGGACTGGTCGCATCAGTACATGAAAAATGACCCATATGTACTGATAGGCTGATACGATCAGCCATCCGTACTGCCTGGAAGGACCAAGGTCTTCCCAGACTGGTCTAACAGGCCATGAAAAATCGACACAGACGTACTGATAGGCTTTTATGATCAGCCTTCCCGTACTGAATGGAAGGATTTAACTCAACGGACAATGGACTATCCGGACTAGACCCATCAGTACATGAAAAATGACCCATACGTACTGATAGGCTGATACGATCAACCATCCGTACTGCCTGGAAGGACCAGGGTCTTCCTAGACTGGTCCAACAGGCCATGGAAAATTGACCCATACGTATTGATAGGCTTATATGATCAGCCTTATCCGTACGGAATGGAAAGATTTAACTCAACGGACCATGGATTGTCCAAACTGGTCCTATCAGTACATGAAAAATGACCCATACATACTGATAGGCTGATACGATCATCAATCCGTACTGCCTGGAAGGACAAAGGACAGTCCAGACTGGTCCATCAGGGAATGAAAAGAATTGTTTAACTCAACGTACTGATAGGCTGATATGATCAGCCTTAACCATACTGAATAGAATTGTTTAACTCAACGGACCATAGACTGTCCGGACTGGTCCCAACAGTACATGAAAAATGACCCATACGTACTGATAGGCTGGTACGATCAGCCATCCGTACTACCTGGAAGGACCAATGACAGTCCAGACTGGTCCATAAGGCTATGAAAAGTTGGCCCATACGTACTGATATACAGAAATGATCAGCCTTATCCAAACTTAATGGAGGGATTTAACTCAACGGACCATGGACTGTCCAAACTGGTCCCATCGGTACATGAAAAATGACCCATACGTACTGAAAGGCTGATACGATCAGCCATCCGTACTGTCTGAAAGGACCAAGGTCTGCCCAGACTGGTCCAACAGGCCATGAAAAATTGACCCATACGTACAGATAGGCTTAAATGATCAACCTTATCCGTACTGAATGGAAGGATTTAACTAAACGGACCATGGACTCTCCGGACTGGTCCTATCAGTACATGAAAAATGACCCATACAACTGATAGGCTGATACGATCAGCAATCCGTACTGCCTGGAAGGACAATGGACAGTCCAGACTGGTCCATCAGGTAATGAAAAATTGACTCATACGTACTAATAGGCTGATATGATCAGCCTTAAGCATACTGAATGGAACGATTTAGCTCAACGGACAATGGACTGGCCGGACTGGTCCCAACAGTACATGAAAAATGACCAATGCGTACTGATAGGCTGGTACGATCAGCCATCCGTACTGCATAGAAGGACCAAGGACTGTCCAGACTGGTCCATGAGGCTATGAAAAGTTGACCCATACGTACTGATAGATAGAAATGATCAGCCTTATCCAAACCTAATGGAAGGATTTAACTCAACGGACCATGGACTGTCCGAACTGGTCCCTTCAGTACATGAAAAATGACCCATACGTATTGATAGGCTGATACGATCAACCATCTGTACTGCCATGAAGGACCAAGGTCTGCCCAGACTGGTGCAACATGCCATGAAAAATCGACCCATACGTACTGATAGCCTGAAACGATCAGCCTTATCCAAACTGAATGGAAGGATTTAACTCAACAGACCATGGATTGTCCGGACTGGTCCCATAAGTACAAGAAAAACGACCCATATGTACTGATAAGCTGATAAGATCAGCCAGCTGTACTGCCTAGATGGACAAAGGACAGTCCAGACTGGTCCATCAGGCCATGAAAAATTGACTCATACGTACTGAGAGGCTGATATGATCAGCCTTAACCGTACTGAATAAGGATTTAACTCAACAGACCAAGGACTGTCCGGACTGGTCCCAACAGTACATGAAAAATGACCTATACGTACTGATAGGATAGTACGATCAGCCATCCGTACTACCTGGAAGGACCAAGGACTGTCTAGACTGGTCCATCAGGCCATCAAAAATAGACCCATACGTACTGATAGGCTGAAATGATCAGCCTTATCCAAACTAAATGGAAGGATTTAACTCAACAGACCATGGACTGTCCGGACTGGTCCCATAAGTTCAAGAAAAATGACCCATACGTACTGATAGGCAGATACGATCAGCCATCCCTACTGCCTGGGAGGACCAAGGTCTTCCCAGACTGGTTCAATAGGCCATGAAAAATTGACCCAGTCGTACTGATAGGCTTATATGATCAGCCTTACCCGTACTGAATGGAAGGATTTAACTAAACGGACCATGGACTCTCCGGACTAGACCCATCAGTACATGGAAAATGACCCATACGTACTTATAGGCTGATAAGATCAGCCATCCTTACTGCCTGGAAGGACAAAGGACTGTCCAGACTGGTCCATCAGGCCATGAAAAATTGACTGATACGTATTGATAGGCTGATATGATCAGCATTAACCGTACTGAATGGAAGGATTTAACTCAACAAACCATGGACTCTCCGTACTGGTCCCAACAGTACATGAAAAATGAACCATACGTACTGATAGGCTGGTACGATCAGCCAGCCGTACTGTTTGGAAGGACGAACGTCTGCCTAGACTGGTCCAACAGGCCATGAAAAATTGAACCATACGTACTGATAGGTTTATATGATCAGCCTTATGCGTACGGAATGGAAGGATTTAACTCAACGTACCATGGACTGTCCGGACTTCTCCCATCAGTACATGAAAAATTGACCCATACATACTGATAGGCTGATACGATCAGCCATCCGTACTGCCTGGAAGGACCAAGGTGTTCCCAGACTGGTCCAACAGGCCATGGAAAATTGACCCATACGTACTGATAGGCTTATATGATCAGCCTTATCCGTACTGAATGGAAAGATTTAACTCACCAGACCATGGACTGTCCGGACTGGTCCTATCAGTACATGAAAAATGACACATACATACTGATAGGCTGATACGATCAGCAATCCGTACTGCCTGGAAGGACAAAGGACAGTCCAGACTAGTCCATCTGGCAATGAAAAATTGACTCATACGTACTGATAGGCTGATATGATCAGCCTTAACCATACTGAATAGAATGATTTAACTCAACAAACCATGGACTGTCCGGACTGGTCCCAACAGTTCATGAAAAATGACCCATACGTACTGATAGGCTGGTACGATCAGCCATCTGTACTGCCTGGAAGGACCAAGGACTGTCCAGACTGGTCCATCAGGCTATGAAAAGTTGACCCATATGTACTGATAGGTTTATATGATCAGCCTTATCCGTACTGAATGGAAGGATTTAACTCAATGGACCATGGACTGTCCGGACTGCTCCCATCCGTACATGAAAAATGACCCATACGTACTGATAGGTTGATACGATCAGCCATTCGTACTGCCTGGAAGGACCAATGTCTTCCCAGACTTGGCCAACAGGCCATGGAAAATTGACCCATACGTACTGATAGGCTTATATGATCGGCCTTATCCGTACTGAATGAAAAGATTTAACTCAACGGACCATGGACTGTCTGGACTGGTCCTATCAGTACATGAAAAATGACCCATACATACTGATAGGCTGATACGATCAACAATCCGTACTGCCTGGAAGGACAAAGGACAGTCCAGACTGGTCCATCAGGCAATGAAAAATTGACTCATACGTACTGATAGGCTGATATGATCAGCCTTAACCATACTGAATAGAACGATTTAACTCAATGGACCATGGACTATCCGGACTGGTCCCAATAGTACATGAAAAATGACCCATACGTACTGATAGGCTGGTACGTTCAGCCATCCGTACTACCTGGAAGGACCAAGGACTGTCCAGACTGGTCCATCAGGCTATGAAAAGTTGACCCATACGTACTGATAGACAGAAATGATCAGCCTTATCCAAACTTAATGGAAGGATTTAACTCAACGGACCATGGACTGTCCGAACTGCTCCCGTCAGTACATGAAAAATGACCCATACGTACTGATAGGCTGATACGATCAACCTCCGTACTGCCTGGAAGGACCAAGGTCTGCCCAGACTGGTCCAACAGGCCAAGAAAAATCGACCCAGACGTACTGATAGGCTTATATGATCAGCCTTACCCGTACTGAATTGAAGGATTTAACTGAACGGACCATGGACTGTCCGGACTAGACCCATCAGTACATGAAAAATGACCCAAACGTACTGATAGGCTGATAAGATCAGCCATTCCTACTGACTGGAAGGACAAAGGAATGTCCAGACTGGTCCATCAGGCCATGAAAAATTGACTCATACGTACTGATAGGCTGATATGATCAGGATTAACCGTACTGCATGGAAGGATTTAACTCAACGGACCATGGACTCTCCGGACTGGTCCCAACAGTACATGAAAAATGACCCATACGTACTGATAGGCTGGTACGATCAGCCATCCATACTGTTTGGAAGGACCAACGTCTGCCTAGACTGGTCCAACGGGCCATGAAAAATTGACCCATATGTACTGATAGGTTTATATGATAATCCTTATCCGAACTGAATGGAAGGATTTAACTCAACGGACCATGGACTGTCCACACTGCTCCCATCAGTACATGAAAAATGACCCATACGTACTAAAAGGCTGATACAATCAGCCATCCGTACTGCCTGGAAGGACCAAGGTCTGCCCAGACTGGTCCAACAGGCCATGAAAAATTGACCCATACGTACTGATAGGCTTATATGATCAACCTTATCCGTACTGAATGGAAGGATTTAACTCAATGGACCATGGACTGTACGGACTGGTCCTATCAGTACATGAAAAATGACCCATACATACTGATAGGCTGATACGATCAGCAATCCGTACTGCCTTGAAAGACAAAGGACAGTCCAGACTGGTCCATCATGCAATGAAAAATTGACTCATAGGTACTGATAGGCTGATATGATCAGCCTTATCCAAACTTAATGGAAGGATTTAACTCAACGGACCATGGACTGTACGGACTGGTCCTATCAGTACATGAAAAATGACCCATACATACTGATAGGCTGATACGATCAGCAATCCGTACTCTCTGGAAGGACAAAGGACAGTCCAGACTGGTCCATCATGCAATGAAAAGTTGACTCATAGGTACTGATAGGCTGATATGATCAGCCTTATCCAAACTTAATGGAAGGATTTAACTCAACGGACCATGGACTGTCCGAACTGGTCCTGTTAGTACACGAAAAATGATCCATACGTACTGATAGGCTGATACAATCAACCATCCGTACTTCCTGGAAGGACCAAGGTCTGCCCAGACTGGTCCAACAGGCCATGAAAAATTGACCCATACGTACTGATAGGCTGAAATGATCAGCCTTATCCAAACTGAATGGAAGGATTTACTGGATCGGGAAGACTCAGAGAAACGAGGTCATGGCTTATGGCTGAGTATTACACAATGGTGTAATGTGGTAGTGACCTGAAGGACTGTGGGCTGTCGCGCGGTGACCCGATGGACTGTGGGCCACGGTCGGTTGAAAGTTCCTTCTCCTAGCTTTTGTGGTAGGGAGTTAGGATGTGGCCGATAGAGACAAGGAAAACGAAGTCACCAGGGCCCAGGTTAGAGTGTTGTGTTGTGTTAGAGTGTCATAAAGGGTTATGGAACCCTAGAGTAAGTGGTATCACTGAAATACGGTGTTACGAGTCAGAGTCAAGTCGTAGTTAATAGTATATTATTATTATGATTGCGGTTGATTTATTTACATGCAGGTTTCTAACATTGAGATCTAATTTCGGGTTTGGTACCGGATTGGTTGTTGACTTGTTTACATGCAGGTTCCCGTTACTTGAAGTTAGATTATGGGAGGAGGCCGAGTCTAACTTAGTAACGGTTTGTTTAGCCTTAACTTTGATTACTTGCTAGGGTTAGATTGATGGTTATTTTGGGTTGTCTGGGTTAGTTACTAGGTTGTGGGTAGAGGCCGCCAGCACACTGAGTAACATTAGGTTACTCACCCAACTCCGTTGTCCTTTTTGCAGGTATTTTAGGTAAGGATGATTGAATAGCTTGGTGCTGGACGTTAGGACCACCGGAGTAGATTTTCATGCCTTTTGTAAACGGTATTGTGATTATGTTTAGTTGACTCGATTTGGCATTAGGCCGGGACCGGTTTTGAATATATAAATGTATGGATATTTCTTGAATTAATAAAGTAATTGTTTTTCATGCGCATCATGAGTACTCTGATATTTGACTAGTCCGGTCTAACACAACATTAGGTCTTGGTACGGGTTGAAAAGCCTTAGGCCTCGATCTAGCGAAACTGTTAACTCTTGGTACACGTTGCAAAGCCTTACGCCTTGATTTAACGGGACGAGTTAGTGGATGAACTGGTCTATGTTGTGGAGTAAGTTCTGCGACTTTGATCGGAATGTCTCTAGTCCATCACATAGAGCTTCCGGACCATGGTGTTGGGTTGGACAGTCATTCATGTTCTTGTTTGATTGTTGGCTGGCCGGTTGGCTCTTTCATCTCTAACCCTGGGTGTTGGTTGGTCTATCGGTCATGTTCTTGTTTGATTGTTGGCCGGTGGATTGACCATATGTCTAGAATGGTTCGGGGGTGTTACAGACCATATGTCTAGGACGGTTCGGGGGTGATACACGTGGTGCTGATGTATGTCCACAATTCTGATCAGGCCTGCTAACCTCTCGTCGTCTCTTGCTTGGCCTGGATGACAACTTAAGACAGTCCTTACGGAGATGTCCCTTCTTACCACAGTAGTGGCAAGTCCTGGTATCACCACTAGCCCCTTGCTCCTGCCTAAGACATTCACGGGCTGAGTGAGCCATCTTACCACACCGGAGACAAGCTCACGTTGATCTCCAGCATTCCCCTCCATGGTGTCTGCCACACTTGGGACACGCAGGCCTACCACTAGAAGGTTTACCTTCTTCAGCCTGGTCCCCCTTCCTCTTCTTGTCACTGTTACCACCAGTAGAAACTGTGTGGCTCCGGATCTTCAGCTTAGCCTCTTCATCCAGGTTGGTTTCCAACATGGACATCCTTTCAACCGATTCGGACACGGTGTGAAAGGTGCGGACAGAGCAGTAGGTTCGGAGCTCGACCCTAGGCCCCTGATGAACCGACGAACCTGAACTGACTCATCCTCCAATTCCTTCCCCACATATTTCCTGAGCCGTTTGATCTCCTCTTCATACTCTCGAACCGTCCTGCGACCCTGGACCAGGTCCAAGAACATAGCCTGCAGATGATCCCAAGCCTCATCTGGGAAGTACTTGTGGTTGAACTCAACCTCAAAGTCAGAGAAGCGTTCAATGGAGCCATTGGTACGCTTATCTAGAGCCAACCACCAGTTATGAGCATCCCCCTCAGAGAAGTGAACTGATATGTCCTTCTGATAATCCTATGGGAAACGAGTTGAGTTGAAATTGCGGACCAGCCTGCTCCTCCACTCATCAGCCTCCAATGGGTCAACACTTCCAGAAAAGTGCTTGGTGCCCTTCTTGGCTATATGCTCAAGTAGCTTAAGATAATCCATTCTAGTAACTGCCCTAGGTGGTGGATCAATCTCAACCACCTCGGCCACCTGTTCCACACGCCTACCAGATAAGGGAAGAACTGTTGGAATGGTTCCAGCTTGACCCACAGACGAGTTCACCAATGGTGTGAACAATTGGTTCAGAGCTATCATCTGGCTGCCAATAGCCTTCATAGCTTCCAGCACATCCTTCATGGATGGCTCAGTAGCTGGATTGACTAACCTAGCTGTCTCATTGCCAGCAGCTTCTCTATGCCCATCCTGGCGTCCAGCATGTGAGGACTCACCCTCATCCTCCAGCTCCCTTTGCTGCTGTACATCAGCTCCATCAGCCGGTCCTAGATCCTGTTCTAGCGGACGTTCAACTCCATCCACACGAACCTTGGTCGGGTTGAGCTGAGCAAGTGGCTGTCCGGTTTCCACATTAGCCCCATCCATTTGGATAGGCAATACCGCGGTTGGGTTAGCCCCATCCGCCTCCACTTGTCCGGACACACCAGCTGCTTCCTTCCCTTCCGATAAGTCTTAGACTTCTTTGTTCCCTTGGGATTCAAACCAAACACTCAATGTTAGATCCACAAACATTTATATATGCAAACACACAATCCCTAAGACTAACATCCATCCACGGCTCAGGTCTTCATGGTTCCTTGGCCTTGCCACAATCCTGGTCTGATCCTGAAAACCAACACACACCACAAGACATATGTATAAGTACAATCCGATACCCTAACAGTCATGTCTACATTGCATGGTTCGGTTCTCCTATACTATGTTCCGTACTATCCAATCAGTTCACAAGGCAAACAGCCTCCCTCAGGACATCCCCCAGGACATCCTGAACACATAATCAACACACGGCCTGACTGATCTAATGTGGTCTAACCCATTAACCACACTGAACCACAACCGACCATGGCTGAATCCCAAATCTGACTTACTCAAATAAATCCCCACAAACTAATTACAACTCATGAAAATTCCTGATAAATCCCAACTAGGAAGAGTCCATAATCGGAATCTACAAAACCGGCCTCGATCCTATAGATCTTGGCCAGAATCAGCCAAATCGGCCAGAACTGACCATATACAACTCAATTAGATAAAACCCAATAAAATTCATGATAAAATCCCCACAAAAAGGAATCCATGGTCGGAATTCAATTAATCCAACCGGAGACTATAGAATCCAACTAAGATCAGTTCGGCCGAGGGCCAAGGACTATGTTCCTGGACCGGCCAAGGCCTTGGTCCAGTCACACCGAGTCTGAACATCACTCACATACAGAATAGAGAAGGGTAGAGATTGATCAATAAGTAATGAGAAGAGATGGGTCTGGAACCACCAATCCGACCACAGCCTACACAGAATTCCACCGCGGGAATGTTGGTCGTAGGATGGGTCTGTCCATCCCACTCACCTTGGGCGTGAGCTCTAGAGTGCTTAAACCCTTATCCAAGTCCTTCTCCTTGACTCTGGTACCCATCTTCAATCGATCTCCCCACCACACAAGCCAACTCCTGATCGGAAATCAATCACCATCACACACATCCAAGCTTTGGCTGATCTCTCTCTCTCTCTTTCTTTCTTTCTCTCTGTCACTATTTGGGCAGAGCTTTCCTTAGGGAAAATTGTGTGAATTCTGGACCCCAAGGGTCTGTATTTATAGGGGAGAATCGACCATTAACTGCCTGGGCGAACAGGTTTGACTTGGTGGCCGAATGGGTGCAACTTGCACCATTCGCACCCTTTCGCCCTAACTGCCTCCAACCACCCCTCTCTCTCTTATCTTGTTCGAATGAGGGCCCCATAGTCTTGTCCACTGCCTTGATTCCTTTTCCAAGACCCCAAACTGGTCGGACCCCCCTTGGCCAACCAGACCGGCCCCATAACCGGCTCCATAACCGCCCATGAATCGGGCCCCTTAGCCAAGACCCGAACACTCCCCCAAGCTGAGGTGACCTGGTTGCTAGCTGCCCCAGCTAAGTCATCTAGTGGTCCAGCTACTGGAGCTGACCTAGGCTAGTGTGAGCTGCACCGAGCTTGATCTAGCTGGTCGAGATACTTCCATGCTTTGTCCGGCTTCCTTAGAACTTGTCTCCATTCGGTTCTGGTTAAGTCTCAGCCTACTGATGCACTTAACCATCTGTTCCAGCCATGATACACTTGTCTTTAGGTTGTGTGACCTTACTGGTGCATCTCCTCGCACCATGGCTGTGCCCGAAGGCCTTATCTAGAATCAGGGACATGACAAGTCTCCCCACTTGAGATGGATTCCTCCTCGAATCTGACCCTAGACTTGCCTCCATTGAAAACTGACCATACCATTCTTGAAAGTCGGCCTTCATCCTTGCTTCTGTCTCCCAAGTGACTTGTTCTTGTCCACTGCAATCCCAAACAACTTTGACCATCTGTATGGTCTTCCTTCTCATGGCTTTCTCTATCCTATCCACAATCTGAACCGGCTTTGTCTCCAAGGTGAGGTTCGTGCCTAGATCGGATGGAATCTCAGGAATAACAATGTCTTGATTTGAAAGACATTTCCTCAGATGTGATACATGGAACACATTGTGAAATACATCCATCTATGTTGGTAGGTTCAGCTTGTAAGCCACTGCACCCTCCCTATGATCCGGAATGGACCCAAGTATCTTGGATCCAACTTCCTCCGCCAAGACACCCTCTTCCGGCCCTTAAAGGTGATCATCTTTAGGCAGACCATGTCGCCCACCTCAAACTCCACATTCTTCCTTCTTCTATCTGCCAAACGTATCAGCCTATCAGTATGTATAGGTCATTTTCATGTACTGATGGGACTAGTCCGGACAGTCCATGGTCCGTTGAGTTAAATCCTTCCATTCAGTTTGGATAAGGCTGATCATTTCAGCCTATCAGTATTCATGGGTCAATTTTTCATGGCCTGATGGACCAGTCTGGACAGTCCTTGGCCCTTCCAGGCAGTACGTATGGCTAATCGTATCAGCCTATGGGTACGTATATGTCATTTTTCATGTACTGATGGGACCAGTCCGGACAGTACATGGTCCATTGAGTTAAATCCTTCCATTCAGTTTGGAAAAGGCTTGTCATTTCAGCCTATCAGTATGTATGGGTCAATTTTCCATGGCCTGATGGACCAGTCTGGGCAGTCTGGACAGTCCTTGGTCCATCGAGGGAGCACGGATGTCTGATCGTACCAGCCTATCAGTACGTATGGGTCATTCTTCCTGTAATGATGGGACCAGTCTGGACAGTCCATGGTCCGTTGAGTTAAATCCTTCCATTCAGTGCGGTTAAGGCTGATCATATCAGCCTATCATTATGTATGGGTCGATTTTTCATGGCCTGATGGACCAGTCTGGATAGTCCTTGGTCCATCTAGGCAGTACGGATGGCTGATCGTATCAGCCTATCAGTACGTATGGGTCATTTTTCATGTACTGATGAGACCAGTCAAGACAGTCAATGGTCTGTTGAGTTATATCCTTCCATTTAGTACGGTTAAGGCTGATCATATCAGCCCATGAGCTAACAAGCTCCGTGGTTGTGTCAAAGGTAAGATCTAGCATTTGTTTGCTTATATCTAGATAGAATGGTTAGGGGAATGTAACCTCGTAATTGGTATGACTTGGTTTAGGTAGGATCGACCTTTAGCTAGCTGGTAGGTGAGTGTACTAACCATTAGCTGAGGTGATTCGACCGGACCAGTATTAGATTGGAGTTAGTCCTAACTCCAATGGTTAAGTAGAGAATATTTCGTTGTGCATAAATTGAAAGGATCTAAGCTAGGGAATGACTACGGTAGGTTTTAGCTAAGAGCTAAGTAAACCTTCGTCTTAAGGGAAAACTATGAAAGAAAAGGTTGAAAAATTGAGAGGTTCGGTCAGTGTGTGGAATGAGCAACGTGAGGCATCAACCGTGGCCTAGACGGCTGGGTTCGGGTCTTACAAGTTGGTATCAGAGCACGCTTGATTCTAGGATGGTTGGGTTGTGGTTGTTCACCCACACATCCGGACAAGTGGTTGCTGATAGGGTTAATCAACCAGTTTTGTTGCCGACTCAGCTGGAGAAGGTTAAGAATGAATATGAATTACCTCTAAGTCAACTCGATCCTACTGAGGTTCGGGTTGGTATGAGCTGAGCTGCACATGAAATAAGAACTAGAGAGGCAAGCTGAATCCTCTCACATTGGGAACCGGTCTGATCCGAACATTGTTTCAAGAAATTGAAGGACTAACCGGTGGATCAGACAGCTGCTCCGGCAGCCAGTGGTGAAACTGTGCCAGTAGCTGAGGTGGTTGAGATCGATCCACAAGCTAGGGCAGCTCAGAAAGTGGACTACCTGGGTGTGCTGGAGAACATAGCTCGGATGGGAACTAAGCATTTCTCAGGTAGTGTGGATCCTTTTGAGTCAGATGAGTGGAGGAGCTGATTGGTTTGTAACTTCAGCTTAACTCGCTGCTCAAAGTTATATATCTATAACCGAAATTATTTCTGAAAGCTAAGATGACCATGGTTCCTTACTGGGGTGAGCCAAGTGAGAGTTGAGTTAAGTTAGGGTATCATGCTTGTGAACGGGGAAGTTCCAAGGTAAACCGGCTTAGCCAAGAGGTACTCTCCAAAGGCAAGATCCTAAAGCAGAAGGATGGCCGATCTAGTTATTTAGAAGTAATAGACGGGTTGGAGGGATGGACGCTATGCAAGATCTTTGTATGGGCGACCTGGACAAGGGAAGTAAAATGGAACAGAGAGTGGCTTAGGTTGAAAGAAACGTGCAGCACTCTCTTGGAGGTTAGTATTACTCCTTGGTGGTCGTTCAAAACAAGTGAGCATAGGCGGTGTTCATGTTGGTCTAAGGGAGACACTACATGGCTAGTACATGAGTGGGCTTGCGATCAGATGGATCAGCTTGGACTTGGTGTAAGTCAAGGTAGGATTCCTTGAGATTAAGTGAATGGAATGGGTCAATTCCAAGAGGAGTTGGAAGCACGATGTTAAGCATCTAAGTATGATGAGGTTTGAGGTATACTATAAACACTTTTGTGAATGGTATGGGACGTTTACAGAAGTGTTATACTTTGGAGAATGGTATGGGACGTTTTCCAAATGTGTGAGCAAACCTAAATCCTACTCATGTAAGTACTTAATGATCGGTGGTGTGGAAACACACGTACTTTTCGATACTGGAGCTACACATAGTTTTGTGAGTCTAGGGATGCTCGAAAAGGGGTTGCTCCAGTTGGGAACAAGGGATTGTCTTGGGGTACTGAACGCGGCCGGTGGGAAAGTTATGAGTTCACTAGGGGTGATTCAGGATGTCCCAGTGGTGATCCAAGACAGGGTCATGCCTGTGGATCTTGTTGTAGTCCACCTAAAGAATCACGAGGTGATATTAGGTGTGGACTGGCTTGGAAAGAATCGGGCCACTCTTGACTGTCACCGGGAGCGCGTGCAGTTTAAGAGTCGGTGTGGATCTCCGATCAGGTTCCAAGGTATACGTCCGATCTCTGGATGCTTGGTGGTGTCAGTAATCCATGTTGAAAGGATGCTGAGGAAGGGTTGTGAAGCTTATCTGGCCACAAACGCAAATAAGGAGGTCATAGGGGGTGGTGACCCGGAGGGAATACCGCTAGTCCGAGAGTTCCATGATGTGTTTAGGTCACTACAGGGCATTCCCCCTGATAGGTTGGACCCATTCATAGTAGAACTGGAACCAGGGACGGCCCCATGATCCAAAAATCCCTACAGAATGGCTTTTGCCGAGATGGCCGAGCAATTAAGGACCAAGTTTGGTATGCAACCGTCCAGAGAGGGACAAAGGTTGGCATACTCAAATGAGTCCGAATGAGAGCAAGTCCAGGGAGGGACGAGGATCACAGTACAACCAAGCCGGAGATTTACCTAGGGTTGGGTTAAAGACGATCGAGTCCAGTGAGGGACAAGGATCGCATTACAACCAAGTCGGAGAGGGACCTATGGTTGGGGTGAGACGGTTGAGTCCCAAAGTGGACCAAAACCGCAATATGATCTAGTCCGGTGAGGGACAGGGATCAGGACACGACCTACTCGGAGATGGACTTATGGTCGGGATGCACGGTCGAGTCCTTGAGTGGACCAGGACTGGAATATGATCATGTCCTAAATGGACCAGGATCAAAGTATGACAATTTTTGGTAATGGACAGAAGTCAAGTAGATGGTGGTTTAGTCTAGTAGGGACTAAGATCGCAATATGGCCAAGCTGGAAAAGGCCGTGGTCGTTTAAGGGATGATCCAGTACGTTGTGGCTGGGATCATGAACCTTGATGTCTGTAAAGGACATAAAGAAATGAAACAATCTGTTAGGACTCGTGGTAAGCCGAGCAACCTAAAGATTGGAAAGAGTTCATTAAGACTTGGCTGGTACATCGAGTAGCTTGGAGATTGGGTAAATAGACTAAGACTCGAGTAGGCAGTATGTTCTTAAGGAATTAATATGATCTAGTTGTAGCCTAGGGTCAGAGAATAATAGACTTGGTGGATACTAAGACCGCAACGTAGAAAGTTGGGTCTTGTAACACAAGTCAATTATGGGAGCCATGTTCAGAAGGAAGATAAGATCACTTGGTTCAGATGCAAGAGTATTCCGTCCAAGTGGGGGAGACTTGTTGATATACTGATCAAAGATGTGATCAGTGAGAAAGAACATGGAGGAGATGCAAACAGATTGGTTAGGAAGAATCAATCCAGCATGTTCCATGTTCCGGGTGCAAAGGAGTTCAGTTGGAACCTTTGTCATGAGACAAGAGGTCAGCACCACTGGATTCGAGGACGAATCCATCGTAAGTGGGGGAGACTTGTAGCATCCCCGATCCTGGATAGGATCTCCCGGATGGATCATGGTGCAAGGAGACGCATCAGTCAGGACATATGACCTAAAGACAAGCGTGTCATGGTCCAAAAACGTGGTTAAGGGAATCATATAGTTGGAACTTAACCAAAACAAGGAAGAGGCAATCTAAAGAGAACTGGACAAATAATTCGGTAGCTGGACAAGGTCCGGATGAAGCTCAACCAGCTAGGTGGAGATTGGAGGTAGCTCACACATGTTAGGTCAGCTCACTGGAGCTGGTGGACTAGCTCACCCAGCTGAGGCAGCTAGCAGTCAGCTCATCTCAGCTGGGAGTACTGTTAGGGTCTTCGGCAGTTGGGTTGGTCGGGTCAAGGTTGGGTCAGCCGGTTGGGTCTTGTGGTCAGGCCGTTGAGACAATGGCTTGGACACTCCCTAGGCTAGGTCCAGGACCTTGGCAAAGAGTCCAGATTCCTCCAGGAACTGCTGGTAGACAGTTATAGGCGAAAGGGTGCAAGGAGAGGCAGTTAAGGCCGAAGGGATGCGATTGGACCAAAGGTGCCCATTCTCTTACCAAATGGTGTTCCCTTGGCCCAGGCAGTTGGCCACGCCTTCTTCTATATATATGGGACCATGGGAACGTAATTTGCCATCATTATTCATAGGAAAACACAGAGAAACTCCAGAGAGAAAAGAGGAGAAAGGGAAAGAGAGATCAGGCCATAACAAGGCTGATATTGCTTGTTTGAGTGAATCCGGTAAGGATGATTGTTCAGGGAAGGCCGTGGGTTTGCAGGCACGCCAGGGCTTCCTTCTTCACCCTGAAATACAAATAAAACATATTAAAACAGAGATAAAATCTGATTGAAATATCCAACCCCAAGAGTGGTGTGAAGGCAGCAAAGAGGCAGTTTTGAGGGCAATCAAGAGGGGAGTGGAGAACGACCCTCTGATGCTTCACTCCCCTCTGATGGGTTTTGATTATTTTTTTCCACGAATTGGGATTCCTCTACATCCATACAACACACGCAAATAGCCAGGAGAGAAGATAGAAGACCGGAATTCAATTCCAATGGCTGAGACAGCCTTAAAGGCAGATGTGTGTAGAAAGGCAGTTTCATGGGCAACAAAGGGGGAAGTGATGCACGACCCTTGGGTGGTCTTTTATCATGGATGAACACGTCCTAGGCTTCCTATGTGTCCTGGGAACACACGCAAATGGTAAGGAGAGAAGGGAGAAGGCCGGACTCCACTCTCAAAGGCCAAGACAACCTTGAAGGCGGATGCAGTGCAAAAACTGGTTTCATGGGAGTTCCATGGATGGGAACTTTGGTGCGACCCTTGATTGCATCCTATAAATACTGGAGGTATGTGATAAGACTTTATGGAGGTGTGCTATGGAAGAGCAAGGCCGCACTTGATAAGGGATGCCATAAGATCTACAAACATCATTGATAAGGTAACATGTTTATGATTACTTTCTAGTTTATATTTCTATCTCTTGTGGTGCTGTGGAGGCCAAGTAAGGAACGCCCCTTGAAGGCCATATAATGTGATATAAAGTAAGGATCCAGGACCCTGATAGAAAGGCTAGGCCTTGGCCAGATCAAATTAGTGATCAAGATCAAATTAGTGATAATAGTCTTAGGTGATAATTATCATGAATTATCATGAATTTTAATTAGTTTTCTTTGGAATTGATTTGATGATGTTCAGTTTTGATTTATTTGACTGATCATGATCGGAATCCATAGGGTCTGGGTTGATTCATTGGATTCTGATCATGGGAATCTCTTAGTTTGGAATTATAATGAGTTTTCATGAATTTTAATTATTTTTTGGAGTACTTTTGAAAATGGCCAGAAGTGGCATTGATGTGTAAAGTGGCGTTTAGAATCGATTCCAACCATGCAGTGTAATAGTATTCTTGTGTAATAAAATGATCCTGTGTTTGTGTTGTGTGATTGTGTTGGTCTCAGGTACAGACTTGGACAGAGGTAAAGAAAGGCACCGTGAGGACTCAGGCCATGGGAAGATGTGTGGTGAATGGGTCATACATAACTGTCGTGTTATCTTAGTAGTCTATTGTGGAACTTGTGAACTTATGATTTATCCTATTGTGCAACTTGTTTATGCTGAACGAAGGAATGATGTTTGTTTATGTTTTATCTATCTTTGGAGTATCTTTTTTTTCTTATTGCTTCCGCGTGTATTCTGTTGCCAATAAACCTCAAATCTCGGATAAATACTTAGGAAAATATTGTCTTGAATCGGAACTAATGGAATCAAACTTGTTAGGATTGTTTGGTAAGACCATGGTCTGGTTGGATTAAAGAATGCAGGATCGGGTCTTACAAGTTGGTATCAAAGCATGCTTGATTCTAGGATTTGTTTGGGTTATTGGTTCACCACACATCGGCTGTTGAGACTCACGGTAGGTTGATTGTTTTACTTGATATAATTGCTTGAAATGTTTTAACTTAGGATTGATTTGAGGTTTGTATGTTCTGTTGTGAATTAACCTTTGTATGTGTTCTAATCCTAAGGTTACTAAGAAGACTAAGACTCAGAGAGGAAAGGATACGGCTGGAGCATCCGGAACCGTGAGACAGGATGGTGCTGTTCAAACCACAGTGTTACCAGCTGGAACCATTCCAACAACAGTGTTACCAACTCAGATGGAGTTGGATAACAATGAGACCGGACTTCCAGTGGATCTGATCCTTCTTACTGAGGCTCGTGTGAATGCTGAGGATGGTCAGCAAGAACAAGTCCAAGTGGACGATGCTGTATCCTCCAATGCTGATGATGATGATGATCCGGGCATTGGTGCAGACAATGCTTGGATTGCTGGTGTGGAGGTGGTATCTGAGCCATCTATGAGGTACATACTGGATGCTATGAAACTTATGGGAGATCAGATGGTGACCTTGACTCAGGCGTTCACCTTGACGGTGAATCCACCTGTGGCAGAGGTTACTCCTCTGGTTTGTGTGGCTGCTCAGGCGACTGGTGTAACACCCCCGGACATTCCTAGGTCGGACTAACCCGGAACGTCCCGGAAGTGTAACAAGGTTGGCACCTATCCTAGCAAACTACAAGGTCTCCTAAAGCTAGGATAACTACACGGAAAGAGGCTCCTACCATCACCTCACTCACTTACAAAATTTATCGGTTTTGGGTCACTTTCTCTCTCAAGAAATAACAACAAGAACGATTGAGAGAGAAAGCTCAGGGGTTTTTAAACTTCTAAAACTCATCCTAAGGGTCATATTTATAGACAAAGAAGTGGGTGTGAACTTATGATACATGTCCTTACACTTGTCCTCATTTTATGACCAAAATTCATGCATGAGGGATTATGCAATGAAACAACTCCTTTACGTCCCATCTTCTAGAAGAAATACCACCTTACAGACCTCATTCAGTGCACGAAATCTCAGCTCAAAAATTGCTCTCCAAATCGCTTTGCCACCACTCCAAGTTTTAGCCTCCAAATGGCCTTAACACACAACACATAGAAAATCTACTTCCCAGCCTTGTCTCCCTAGCACCAGTAGGTCTCCTGGTGTAGTATAAGAACCAATGCATGTTTGGTTTCGTGGCTGACATGATTCCATTACCCTTCCTCTTCATTAACTAAACCCCCAAAAAGGCTCATTTTAACACCTTTGGGTCTTCAATCTTCTAGCATGTTGTCCTTGTGCTACAGATCAATCCAACACTTCCCTTGGGTCCTAAATGAAGCTTAGATGTCGTGGTTTTCATGTGGTAAAGCCTTCCTTCAGCCTTTAGTTCCATTACTATTTGTAGTCCATTTTGGGAACAAATGGTATCTTCATGTCTTCTTGCTCATTAGAATTCTTTTTCCCTTTATTTCTTCACCAAAAATGCTATTGATTTATTCCACACCATGTCCAGGATTGAAGGAATTTGGTCCCCTCCGAGTGGCATGCTCCAATTGGTTGACCGGATAGCTTTTGTGGACCAATGGGGTTCATTCTCTCTCCTTTGAATTTGGTTGACTTTGACTTCTGAGTTGACCACTTCCAAAATTTCAGGATTTGCAAAAAATATTACTTTGAACTCCTTGACCATGTTTGTACATCTTGATTTAGCTTCCTTAGCTCTTGGCTAGCCCATTTTGACCATATCGGTCAAAACTGCTTTCCTCCGGACCATCTTGGTACCATCCTGGTTTGCCTTGACCAAACTCTGCTGAATGTCTCCAAATACCTTACTTAGGTTCCTAGGTTGATCCTAGATTAATTCCCATGCTCCCGGAATCAAAATAGTCTTCTTTGGTCTTCACTCGATGCCACACCTTAGCTTAGAACATCTCTAGAACCTCTATTGACCATTTTCACTTTGGCTTGTTCCAAATCCATTCGGACTCGACCAAAAGTCTTCTTTTATCCCTTATGGATGATTGGGATCAAGTCCCACTTGATTTGCACACTTCAAAATTTCACCACGCTCGGCCTTGTCCGTTTCGAGGCTTTAGTTTTGTATCCTTGACCAACTCTTGTTTCTACTTTACCATTCTTCAAAATACTTCTTCCGGACTTAATTCGTCTTCTTATAACTTCTCCACACTTGGTTGGCTTGATCTGCGTCCATTGACTTTCGTTGACTTGATACACTATACCAGGGGTATTACATTCTCCCCTCCTTAAATGAATTTGTCCCCGAATTCACAAGGCACTTCTATCTTCCGATACCACCTTTTGAATTTGCTTCAGCTTGTTCCTAACTGCTTCTTTCCTTAACCTTCCACAATGTCTTCCTTCCCTTCCTTCCTTGATTCTTCCTTGCATACTTCCTGGTTTACTTGCTTCATTCGGCTTCCTTGATCTATTCCTTGGCCCACCTTTGCTGATGTTGTTATATGCTTCTAGCTTCTGATTCTTCCTTTCACTATGGATACCACCATTTGTGCTTTCTCTTATCTTGACATCATCTTCTGGTATTAAACTTCTTCCTATTACCATCTGGTACTAAACTTCTTCTACCTCCATTTGGTATTGCTACCAATATCGCCATCCACTTTCACTAGCTCTTACTGATTCCATTTATGTTACCACCATTTACTTCCACCTTATACTGCTTTGAATTCCAACTCTTCTTGTATTTGTTTTAGCCTTCTTCCATCTCTTCTCCATTTGCTCTGATTCTCACTTCGCAAATGTCTTCTATTTCTCGGTCTTTCCTTCATTGATCCTAGGTCCTTCCTTGCATTTGCTCACTCTTCTGCTTCACCAGCTTCCTCTTATGCACCAATTCTTGCTAGTACGATTCCGTACTACCACCGGTTAGCTTATGCTATCACCATTTGTCCATCCTACATCTTCAATAGACGTGCGGCTAAGTTCCATGCTTCTCCTTTGCAGTCTCCACTCAATGTCTCCCCTTCTAGGAAATAACTTAGTCTGCACCATAAGAGCAACACCAAACCTCACTCGAACTTCTTCCTCTATCTTCTTTACATCATTCTCTCCTTGGCTCCATACTTTCTTGGATTTAGTGAAGAGTCCTCCATACTTGATCTTCTTCTCGACATCATCTTGACAAACGCTCAGACACTTTTTTTCAAATCAATCACATACTCCTTCGAGATTCCACCATTCTCTACTACACTGAAACTGTTCATGTCTTCTACTCCCATATCTACCACCATTTGCAATACTATCATTTGCACCTACTGACGCTTATGAGGCTTCTCAAGATTCCAAAACCAAATACCACCAATGCCTCTAACTCTCACGACAACACCTTCCGCGATGACACTCAATGATGCTTCAAATCATAAACTCCACAGATGAGTCTGAACCTTGCACTACACCACTTACTTCCATCAATGACGTCTCTGAATCCACTGATCTTCACCATGATCGCCGCTGGTCCTTGGTTTCTTCTATCCATGCACAAGTCTTCCGTAATACATCGTGTCATGAATCATGTCCTTCCGACACCACCATTTGATCACAACACACTCATGGCTATAAATAAGGGTCGGCTTCCTAAACTCTAGGTTTTAGTCTCTCTATTACAACTAGAATCCTAAAGCAAGGCTTAGCTACCACAACTTAACAAGGTTTACACACTCACTAAACTAGCTACCCGAACACACATCGCCTGTTGAGACTCACGGTAGGTTGATAGTTTTACTTGATATGATTGCTTGAAATGTTTTAACTTAGGATTAATTTGAGGTTTGTATGTTCTGTTTTGAACTAACCTTTGTGTGTGTTCTAATCCTAAGGTTACTAAGAAGACTAAGACTCGGAGAGGAAAGGATACGGCGTGAGCATCCGGAACCGTGGGATAGGATGGTGCTGTTCAAACCGCAGTGTTACCAGCTGGGACCATTCCAACCACAGTGTTACCAACTCAAGTGGAGTTGGATAACAATGAGACCAGACTTCCAGTGGATCTGATCCTTCTTACTGAGACTCGTGTGAATGCTGTGGATGGTCAACAAGAACAATGCTGGTGTGGAGGTGGTATCTGAGCCATCTATGAGGTACATACTGGATGCTATGAAACTTATGGGAGATCAGATGGTGACCTTGACTCAGGCGTTCACCTTGACGGGGAATCCACCTGTGGCAGAGGTTACTCCTCCGGTTCGTGTGGCTGCTTAGGCGACTGGTGTAACACCCCCGGACCTTCTAGGTCGGGCTAACCCGGAACGTCCCGGAAGTGTCACAACGTTGGCACCTATCCTAGCACACTACAAGGTCTCCTAAAGCTAGGATAACCACACGGAAAGAGCCTCCTACCCTCACCTCACTCACTTACAAAATTTATCGGTTTTGGGTCACTTTTTCTCTCAAGAAAGAACAACAAGAACGACTGAGAGAGAAATCTCAGGGGTTTCTAAACTTCTAAAACTCATCCTAAGGGTCCTATTTATAGACAAAGAAGTGGGTGTGAACTCATGACACATGTCCTTACACTTGTCCTCATTTTATGACCAAAATTCATGTATGAGGGATTATGCAATGAATAAACTCCTTTACGTCCCATCTTATAGAAGAAATACCACCTTACAGACCTCATTCAGTGCACGAAATCTCATCTCAAAAATTGCTCTCCAAGTCGTTTTGCCACCACTCCAAGTTTTAGCCTCCAAATGGCCTTAACACACAACACATAGCAAATCTACTTTCCAGCCTTGTCTCCCTAGCTCCAGTAGGCTACTGGTGTAGAATAAGAACCAATGCATGTTTTGTTTAGTGTCTAACATGATTCCATTACCCTTCCTCTTCATTAACTAAACCACCAAAAAGGCTATTTTAACACCTTTGGGTCTTCAATCTTCTAGCATGTTGTCCTTGTGCTACAAACCAATCCAACACTTCCCTTGGGTCCTAAATGAAGCGTAGATGTCGTGGTTTTCATGTGGTAAAGCCTTCCTTCAGCCCTTAGTTCCATTACCATTTGTAGTCTGTTTTGGGAATAAATGGTATCTTCATGTCTTTTTGCTCATTAGATGTGTTTTTCTCTTTATTTATTCACCAAAAATTCTCTTTATTTATTCCACACCATGTCCAGGATTGAAGAAATTTTTTCCCCTCCGAGTGGCATGCTCCAATTGGTTGACCGGATAGCTTATGTGGACCAATGGGGTATATTCTCTCTCCTTTGACTTTGGTTGACTTTGACTTCTGAGTTGACCACTTCCAAAAGTTCAGGATTTGCAAAAAAATATTACTTTTAACTCCTTTACCATGTTTGTACATCTTGATTTAGCTTCCTTAGCTCTTGGTTAGCCCATTTTGACCATATCGGTCAAAACTGCCTTCCTTTCGGACCATCTTGGTACCATCCTTGTTTGCCTTGACCAAACTCTGCTGAATGTCTTCAAATACCTTACTAAGGTTGATCCTAGATTAATCCCCATGCTCCTGGAATCAAAATAGTCTTCTTTGGTCTTCACTCGATGCCACACCTTAGCTTAGAACATCTTTAGAACCTCTATTGACCATATTCACTTTGGCTTGCTCCAAATCCATTCTGACTCGAACAAAAGTCTTCTTTTATCCCTTAAGGATGATTGGGATCAAGTCCCACTTGATTTGCACACTTCAAAATTTCACCATGCTCGGCCTTGTCCGTTTCGAGGCTTTAGTTTTGCCTCCCTGACCAACTCTTGTTTCTACTTGACCATTCTTCAAAATACTTCGTCCTGACCTCCATTCGTCTATTTATAACTTCTCCACACTTGATTGGCTTGATATGCACCCGTTGACTTTCGTTTACTTGATACCCTATACCAGGGGTATTACATTCTCCCCTCCTTAAATGAATTCGACTCCGAATTCACAAGGCAATTCTATCTTCCGATACCACCTTTTGAATTTGCTTCAGCTTGTTCTTAACTGCTTCTTTCCTTAGCCTTCCACAATGTCTTCATTCCCTTCCTTTCTTGATTCTTCCTTGCATACTTCCCGGTTTACTTGCTTCATTCGGCTTCCTTGATCTATTCCTTGCTGATGTTATTATCTGCTTCTAGCTTCTGCTTCCTTTCACTATGGATACCACCATTTGTGCTTTCTCTTATCTTGACATCATCTTCTGGTATTAAACTTCTTCCTATTACCATCTGGTACTAAACTTCTTCTACCTCCATTTGGTATTGCTACCAATATCGCCATCCACTTTCACTAGCTCTTACTGCTTCCATTTATATTACCACCATTTATTTCCACCTTATACTGCTTTGAATTCCAACTCTTCTTGCATTTGTTTTAGCCTTCTTCCATCTCTTCTCCATTTGCTCTGATTCTCACTTCGCAAATGTCTTCTATTTGTCGGTCTTTCCTTCATTGATCCTAGGTCCTTCCTTGCATTTGCTCACTCTTTTGCTTCACCAGCTTCCTCTTATGCACCAATTCTTGCTAGTACGATTCCGTACTACCACCGGTTAGCTTATGCTATCACCATTTGGCCATGCTACATCTTCAATAGACGTGCGGCTAAGTTCCATGCTTCTCCTTTGCAGTCTCCACTCAATGTCTCCCCTTCTAGGAAATAACTTAGTCTCCCCTTCTAGCAACACCAAACCTCACTCGAACTTCTTCCTCTATCTTCTTTACATCATTCTCTCCTTGGCTCCATACTTTCTTGGATTTAGTGAACAGTCCTCCAGACTTGATCTTCTTCTCGACATCATCTTGACAAACGCTCAGGCACTTATTTTCAAATCAATCACATACTCCTTCGAGATTCCACCATTCTCTACTACACTGAAACTCTTCAGGTCTTCTACTCCCATTTCTACCACCGTTTGCAATACTATCCTTTGCACCTACTGACTCTTTTGAGGCTTCTCAAGCTTCCAAAAGCAAATACCACCAATCCCTTTGACTCTCACGACAACACCTTCCGCGATGACACTCAATGATGCTTCAAATCATAAACTCCACGGATGACTCTAAACCTTTCACTACACAACTTACTTCCACCAATGACGTCTCTGAATCCACTAATCTTCACCATGATCGCCGCTGGTCCTTGGTTTCTACTATCCATGCACAAGGCTTCTGTAATACATCGTGCATGGTTCATGTCCTTCCGACACGACCATTTGATCACAACACACTCATGGCTATAAAATCAAGGGTCGGCTTCCTAAACTCTCGGTTTCACTCTCTCTATTACAACTAGAATCCTATAGCAAGGCTTAGCTACCACAACCTAACAAGGTCTACACACTCACTACACTAGCTACCCATACACACAATCCACAACAACCCCACAAAACGGTTGCTCACGCAACAAAAAAAACACAAGAAAGTTGTTCACGCAACACAACAACAACCAATAACAATATTAAAACAACAACCACACAATTACGCAAACTGAAGGATTAGCACCCACTTACCTTAGCTCCAACAAGCTCAACAAAGAGGGTTCCTACAAAAGATTACGGTTTCTACGGTTTGGTCCTCCCGTTGCAGATGAAGCTGACGGAGCAGGGTTGGCAGGAGGAATAATGGACATGGGTACGGCTGTGGTTACGTTGGGCCTTGGGCAATCAACAGCAAGGTGTTCAATTCCTGTACACAGAGTGCATATCGGAAAGTAGCTCAAGTCCGGCTGACTCCTTACTCTTTTACATTCTTGACCGCGGTGATCATCCATCCCATACTTGACACAAGCTTCTGGTATTAGGGCACCGTTTGAGGCATGCATTGGCACAGCATTATGTGACGGTTCTCCACTCGCTCCGATCATTCCATTCTGAGTACCTTCCATCATTTGAATTGTTCAACCTGTCTCTTGCTGAACTCCCATGTCCACTCCATCTGCTTCTGCCCCGACTCCTTGGTTAGCTTCTGGTGACTCCGTTGTCAATGGCGAATAATGAAACTCATAATATGGATCAGATGTTTGCCCAACACTCTCCAAACTAAGATCAAAGGGTTCTCCAAATGAAAACGTAGAACTCCAAACTGGCATTGGGATGCACAGACTGGACTCTCGAGAACTAATGTCGACAATGTTGATGGCCATTGTGCTGTCCGATGAGATCTCGATGATTTTCGGCGATGGTGGTTCAATGATCTCCACATCGGGTGAGCTGATCTTCATTGTCTCCCACAACTCATTGCCATAGCCGTACTGGAAGTTGAATGAGTCGGATGAAGCTTGCGGAATGGCTTCCATGCCTTGGAAAAAGTCCATACCCTCCAAATGATCAGATTCTTCTTCAATATGTTCAAGTACCTCAGCTTCCTCAAACTCGGAAGACCCGGTTTCATGAGAAATCTCGGTGCTTTCGACCACATTCCCTTCTCCAAAGATGGAATCAGACTCTGATTCGCTGGATGAGCTAGATTCACTTGACCCATCATAACCGGATGCTCCAGACGCTTGCCCAACTCTTCGTAACCGTACCACATTCCTCATCCTCGGCCTACCTCCACCATGTCGACCGCCAACACCAGAAACTGCAACGCAAAATAAGGGTAAGATTCTAATTTCCCAAGGACTACACTAACATACATAATCCTACCACACCGGTATCACCACTAGCCCCTTGCTCCTGCCTAGGACAGTCACGAGCTGAGTGGGTCATCTTACCACACCGGAGGCAAGCTCCCATTGCTCTCCAGCATTCACCTCCATGGTGTCTGCCACACTTGGGACACGCAGGCCTACCACTAGAAGGTTTACCTTCTTCAGCCTGGTCCCTCTTCCTCTTCCTGTAACTGTTACCACCAGTAGAAACCGTGTGGCTCCGGATCTTCAGCTTATCCTCTTCAGCCAGGTTGGTTTCCAACATGGCCATCCTTTTAACCAATTCGGACATGGTGTGAAAGGTGCGGACAGAGCAGTAGGTTCGGAGCCGACCCTAGGCCCCTGATGAACCGACGAACCTGAACTGACTCATCTTCCAATTCCTTCCCCACATAACGCCTGAGCCGATTGAACTCCTCTTCATACTCTTGAACCGTCCTGAGACCTTGGACCAGGTCGAATAACTTAGCCTCCAGACGATCCCAAGCCTCAGCTGGGAAGTACTTGTGGTTGAACTCAATTCTAAGTCAAAGAAGCGTTCAATGGAGCCATTGGTACGCTTATCTAGAGCCAACCACCAGTTATGAGCATCACCCTTAGAGAAGTGAACTGCAATGTCCTTCTGATAATCCTCTGGGAAACGAGTTGAGTTGAAATTGCAGACCAGCCTGCTCCTCCACTGATCAGCCTCCAATGGGTCAACATATCCAGGAAAGGGATTGGTGCCCATCTTGGCTATATGCTCCAGTAGCTACAGATAATCCACTCTCCTAACTGCCCTAGGTGGTGGACCAATCTCAACCACCTCGGCCACCTGTTACACACGCCTACCAGCTAAGGGAACAGCTGTTGGAATGGTTTCAGCTTGACCCACAGACGAGTTCACAAATGGTGTGAACACTTGGGTCAAAGCTATCATCTGGCTGCCAATAGCCTTCATAGCTTCCAGCACATCCTTCAGGGATGGCTCAGTAGCTGGATTGACTAACCCAGCTGTCTCATTGCCAGCAGCTTCTCCACCCCCATCCTTGTCCCTCACTGGACTCGATCGTCTTTAACCCAACCCTAGGTCAATCTCCGACTTGGTTGTACTGTGATCCTCGTCCCTCACTGGACTTGATCTCATTCGGACTCATTTGAGTATGACAACCCTTGTCCCTCTCTTGACGGTTGCATACCAAATCTGGTCCTCAATTGCTCGGCCATCTCGGCAAGAGCCATTCTGTAGGGACTTTTGGATCATGGGGCCGTCCCTGGTCCAGTTCTATTATGAATGGGTCCGACCTATCAGGAGGAATGCCCTGTAGTGACCTAAACACATCATGGAACTCTCGGACAAGCGGTATTCCCTCCG